>JAQZBX010030372.1:0-26837 GCA_029593785.1 Cabassous unicinctus | reverse complement strand
TTAGATAAAATCAGTGTACATCGAAAATGGGAAATCAAGCAAGAAAAAGCACAGCAAAGAAGAAACAAGCTAGCAGCACGTAATTTTAAAAAAGGTGGCAGGGAATGAAAGAGGAAAGAAAAGCAAAAAAACAAATAACCAAACAAAAGATACCAAAAATACATAGAAGCAAGCAGTCAAACATAGCTAAGGAAGAACAGCATTTCTTCTTGGGCCCTTGTGGAGCCTCTCAGTCTGCCTGTGTTCATCAATCAATTACCTGCAGGCTACTCTCCACAGGTTTTGAGGTGGATTTTAGCAAGTAAACTAAGATAAAAAATTTTTAAGTAAAAAAAAAATTTTTTTTTTGAGAAATAAGGGACCCAATAGAGGTTAGTACAACAATAATGTTTATGTTTTCCCTTTCCTACATTATCAGCTGGATATTAGATATCCCAGTGAATTCCTACTCTTAGAGGAGCCAGGAATCAAACTAGGGACCTCATATATTTAAGACAGAAATTCCTCCACTGAGCCAAATTAATAATTGGGTAAGTTAGTTCTTCACAAAGCTATTTAGTCACTTTCCCCTGCAAAGGTTTTACTTTCCGGTGGCAGCAGTATTCAGCAGGCTGTATGAGCAGATCCCGCATTCTCTCTCCTGGTCAGGTTGAGTTCCCTTTTGAAGTTTGAATGGTACAATGATGACTGAGTTCACCTCACTGAAATGGTTTACAAGCTCTTCTAGACCATACCCTTCTCCCAGGGGAACCTAAATAAGCTTGTGGAAACTTATAGAGCACTACTCACTGCCTGACTCCCTTAGGGGAGTTGAAACTCTGATAGTCCTCAGTGTGGAACTATTAAATTAGCTCAGTCCACCCCCTGTCAAGGCAAGTCTCTGTATCCCAGGGTGGTTAGGTAAATCAGGTTTCCTCAGAAGATTTGCCTCTCCCCTCAGCCTGGTGCCACTTCAAGCTGGCTGGTGTGCTCCCCAAATCTCTAAGGGGGTCCAGACAGCCAAGCTCACCACACCAAAATGATTTACAAGTCTCTTCTAGACCAGTGGATGCTACATAGTCTTGTGGAAACTTCTTAAGCACTACTCACTGCCTGACTCCCTTAAGGAGCTGAAACTCTGATAGTCCTCAGTGTGGAACTATAAAATTGGCTGAGTCCACCATCTCCCAAGCCAAGCCTCCATATCCCAGGGCAGCTAGGTAAATCAGGCTTCCTCAGCAGAATTGCCTCTCCGCTCAGCCCAGTGCCTCTTCAAGCTGCCTGGTGTGCTCCCCAAAGCTGAAAGGGGGTCCAAGCAAACAAACCCAGAGACAGAAAACCCCTCTCCACCCTTTGCCAGAACCCTCCCAATCTTGGAGAATGCTCCCTTTCGCTGGGTTGCTGGTGGGAGTCATGGCTCACCCTATCCCTTTGCCCTGAAGGTGGGGCTTAGCCATCTGCATCCATGGATTCCAGCTCAGGGCTATAAACTCATGGTTTTATCTTGAGCAATTTATCTCCCTGTCCAGTTCCCTCCAGATTGATGTCCCAAAGGCTCTCGCTCCGTGGACTCCCAGAACAGATGACTTGGGCAGGTTCCTGTCCCCAATCAGCTGTCTTTTGTGAGAGAGATGGTGAGTGCCCACTTAAACCAACACCATCTTGCCTCTCTCCTCTCACAGCATCAATTTATTATCAATGTCAGATGACACCATAAAAAATTACAGTCCAATATCCTTTAGTAATATATATGCAAAAATGGTCAACAAAATTCTAGCAAACTGAATCCATCAGCACATTGAGAGAATTATACACTATGTTCAAATTGGATTTATCAAAAGTATGCAAAGTCAGTACAACATAAGAAAATAATTTAATGTAATACACTCCATTAACAGAACACATGGAAGAATGTCTGACAAAATTCAGCAACCTTCTTGAAAAAAGCATTTGGAAATCCAGGAATGTAGGAAACTACCACATCAGTATAAAGGGCTTATAAGAAAAAGACATAGCAAACATCATACTGAAATGTAAAAGCCAGAATAATTCTCCTTATAACAGGAACAAGACAAGGATACCCACTGTCACCACAGTTATTCAACATTGTACTGAACATCCCAGCCAAAACAATTAGGCAAAAAATGCCATAAAAGTCATTCAAATTGGAAAGGAGGAAATAAAATATTTCCTATTTACAAATGAATTGATGCTTTATCTAAAAATTCCTGGAGACTCTGCATCAAAGCCTATGGAGCTAATAAACTCAACAAAGTTGGAGGGGTAACAAGATCTATGCACAAAAATCAGTGATGTTTCTATACACTTGTTAAGAAATCTGATCTTGTAAGCAAACCAACATGATACTGACACAGGGATAGACATATAGAGCAATGGAATTCATTGAAATGGAATGGAATTGATACTTTGGAAATAAATCCTCACTATGACCAACTGATTTTTATAAAGTTGCCAAATTCACTCAATGGTGTAAGACTATTCTCTGCAAAAATTGGTGTTGGGAAAACTTGTTCTCTATATGCAAAAGAATAAAGGGGTATCTCTTACCTCACACTAACACACATACTTAACTGAAAATGGATCAAACACCTCAAAATAAGATCCTAAGTGAACAACTACAAGAAGAGAATACAGGGAAACATCTTCAGGACCCTGCATTTGACAATGGTTTCTTAGTCTTCACACTAAAAGCAGAGCAAGAAAAAAAACAACACATGAATGGGAATCCAAAAAATAATAATAAACATGTATTGAAAGAGTTAATCAAGAAAGTAATAACAACAAACTACAGAATGGGAGAAAATCTTTGGAAAACACTTACGTATTAAGGTTTCATATCCAGAAATTTAAAGGAAACCTGCAATTCAACAACATAAAAACAAAGAACCCAATTTTAAAAGTGGTACAGAACACTTGGCTAGACATTTCTCCAAGAAGTGATACAAATGAACAATAAGCACATGAAAAGATGCCCTATATCATAGGTATTAGAGAAATGCATTTCAAAAAATAGAAAGAGAGAGCATTATGCACCGAAAAAAATGGTTATTGTAAAAAAAATGTAAAATAAGAAGTGCTGGAAAGGATGTGCATAAATAAGAACACTCATTCATCATTCATCATTGTTGGGAATGTAAAATAGAGCAGTAAATGTGGTTTTGGCATTTCCTCAGATAGTATAGAATTACCACATGTCTTTGTAATCCCACTTCTAGGCTAATCCACCAATGCTTTGAAATCAGTGACTATTACAGATATTTTCACAGTGTTGTTCAGAGCAACATTATTCACAACAGCAAAAAATTAGAAGCAACCTAAGCATCCACCATCAGATGGCTGCATATACAGAAGGTGGTGTACATGCATATGCTTGAGTTCATGTGTCAACTTGGATAGGCTATTATGCCCAGGTTTTTGGTCAAGCAAGCACTGTCCCAATTGTTACTGTGAAGATATTTCATGAATTAAGCCATCATTAATTTGTTTGCATCTATGGCTGATTCTATCTACAGTCAGATAATGAGATTGTTTTCATCAATGAGAAGGATGTAAGCAATGGAATCACATCCAATCAGTTGAAGGCATTCAGGGAAGAGAACTGATGATTTTAGTCAGAAAGAATTTCCAGCTCTCCTTCAGCAAGCATGTTTTCCCTACTGAATTCATTAAAAATTTTCATGAGCATTCTCAGCTTGCAGCTTGCCCTACAGAATTCTGGCTTGCACAGACCTACAGTCATGGTCACATGAGCTAATTTCTACATCATATTATTTACATTAAATATATCTATTTACACACATTTATGTTATATATGTGTCAATTATGTTTCCTCGAGAACTCTGACTAATACAGAATACTATGACAATTTTTTCAGCTGTAAAAAGGAATCTACTACTGAAGGCTGCTAGAATATATATAAAGTTTGAAGACATTTTGTGAGCGAAATAAAACCAGACACCAAAGGAAAAAATATTCCATGTTTTCACTTATATGAAATAATTAAAATATAGAAATTTATAGAGCTAGAAAATAGAATGCAGTTTAACTGGGGCTGAGGTGGGGTAGGTAATGTGGAGCTATTGCTTATTTGGTATATAATTTCTGTTTAGAATAAGGGGAAATTTTTTGATAATGGATGGTGCTGATGGTAGCACAACATTGTGAATAAAACTAAGAGAACTGTATGTATATTTGAAAGTGGTAAAAAGACAAAATTTTAGGTTGTACATATGTTAAAGAATAAAAATTGTAAAAATGGTTAAATACAACCTATAGACCTCAGATAACAATATCATTATAATAGTATTGTAGCATCAATTGTAACAAAATTACTATACTAGTAAGATGAAAAATTGTATATATCACAGGGATATATGGGAACTCTGTACTTTCTGCATGATATTTCTGTTAACCTACAACTACTCTAAAGAAAAATAAAGAAGGCTGCACTTTATTTACAAAAGTCACAGGCAATTAGTCAATTAAGATGTATGATGGGTGTTACAATAAGATTGGACATAGGGGACTTAGCATCATTTATGAACTTTCTTGTGGGGTTGAAGATGAAAGAGATATTGCAAGGACAATTAAGATTGAGCCAGTTAAAGATTCAGGGAAAGAAAAATCCATCTTACATCAGTCAATTTTATTCATTAATGAATATGCCTGGCCTCATAGGGCTCTCTGTAATCCCTGATGTAAAGTTTTGTAATCTTTCAATATACTAATATAAAATTAATAAAGAGGGGAAGCAGATGTGGCTCAAGTGATTGCACTCAAGTCTACTACAGGGGCCTCCTGGTGAAGGAGAGCTGGCCCTCACTGCAGAGATCTAATAGCCCATGCCGCAGAGAGCTAAAGGCCTGTGCCACAGAGAGCTAACAGCCCTTGCCATGGATAGCTGATGGCCCATGCCACAGAGAGCTGAAGGCCTGTGCCAGGGAGAGCTGGCACAGCAATATGACACAACAAAGAGACACACAGAGGAGATACAGTGAGACTCAGCAGACCAGGGAGCTGAGGTGGCTTAAGTGATTGAGTGCCTCTCCCCCACATTGGAGGTCCCAGGACTGGTTCCCATGTGCCTCCTAAAGAGAAGAAGAGAAGACAAGCAGACACAGAAGAATGCACAGCAAATGGACACATTGAGTAGAGAGTGAGCACAGGTGGCAAGGGTAGGGGGATAAATAAAAATAAAATAAATCTTTAAAACATTAAAAAAAAAAAAAAGAATGAATAAGAGGTTAATGAACATCCTTTCTACACATTTCCCTTATTTTTCCAGAAGTACTCAGCTATTCCTCAAGATCCAGGCATCTTCATCTCTTTACCACTAATTCCACACAATACATACCAATTATACTCACATGAGAAAATACTTTTAAAATATAATTTATAATATATATTTAAGATTCTGACTGTATGCTTTTGCTTATTCTAATTGTTTCAAATCAGTGAGCTCATAGAATATTTGTACTTTGTGTCTAATATTTCATTTAACATGTCCAGGGGATGGGGTGGGAATAAGGAACAGGAAGTAAAGACTTAAAATATACAGGGGTCCTGTTTGGAATGGTAAAACTTTTTTTTAATGGATGTGTTGATGATAAAATAACATAAAAATGTAATTAACAGAACTGGAAAATATATTTGAATGTGATTAAAACAGGAAATGATAGATTGCATATATGCTTACAGAATAAAAATAAAAACATGGATTATAGTTTATAATACAATTATAAAAATGTGCTATCATCAATTTTAACAAATATTCCATAACACTACAAGATGTTAATAATAGGGGTATATAAGGGAACCTAGTATTTTATGCATGATTGTTCTGTAAACCCACAAATTCTCTAATAAAGAAAAACAAAGAAAAACATCATTTTCATGTTTTATTCAATGTATAAATAGATGGATATGTTGGTAGAACCAGATATAATAAAAATATAAAATAATTTGTGACACTAAGTGTCAAGTGAAATAATGGCTGCTTTATATGTATGTTTGTACACATAAAGTATTGGAAATGTTATCTTATTACAAATAAAACATTTGAAAATTAAAAAGAAATAATCCTATTTCTTCCAGAGGCCAGCATACCCAATCTACTGCCTCAGGGAGAATCAACACCCCATGCAGGTGCTGGGATTTGCTATTCCCAAATTGGCATTTGTTTTGCCCTTTGGAGGGCAAGAAATAGAATCTTTGCTCCTGGAAATGACTCAACCTTGGGAATGCTGGTGTAAGCAGTCTGTGGGGGTTAGACGGTCATCACAAGCAGACTGCAAGTTAGGGCAGGCCAGACTACCAGGAGTGAGCTGCTATTTCTGTTCATTTGTTATTAAGCCAAGGGAACCAGGAAAACATGGAAGACAGACAAGTTATAAGCCTGTAGAGGGATGAGCTCTGGGTATATATCCATAGGGAATGAGGCAGAACAAGTCACATAGGTGCTCTTGTCTTCTCTCAGACTTTGCCCACATAACACTGTACCTGAGAGCTTGGACAGACCCAGGTTTAAGCAAGAGTAGGTACTTAATAAGTGTTTAAATGGATGTGCATTGTATACATTGAGTGCCCATTGTCTGTAAGTCATATTGCTAGGTATTGAGGGAAGTGCCAACCAAAGGACAGCCTCTGTTTTCAGGGAACTTTCATTTTAGTGGGTCTTAAGGCATATGGCTAGGGGATTCTTAACCCAGGTGAGCAAATGTGGTTTTTTTTCACCGTCATCTTTTTATTTGTTATGTTTTTTATTAATATGCCAAAATAAAGAGGCTACCATCTGTATAAAAAGGTATTGTGTGTAAGAGTGTATGTCTGTTTGGTGTATATATGTTTTTGTGTTTGTATGAGTGTCTGACAGGATACAGAAGAAACTGGTTGACAGGGGTGGCCTCTGGAGTGAGAATTGTTACAGTATTTTATGATTTCTTTTAGAGATGTTATAGGCAATAATTTGGTGGTTATGTAGGTCTGCAGAAGGAATGCTAGAGGGATGTGGAGTCTTTCTTTCTGGAGTAATGAAATTGTTCTAGAGTTTTTGAGATGATGAATGTACAATATTGTGATTATAATAAAAGCTATTGATAATACACTTTGGATAGATCATACGGTATGTGAATATATCTCAATAAAACTGCCTAATTAACAAATAAATAATTGTGCTAAAATAGCCAGAAACAGCAGCTATGTGTAACTGGGGTAACATAAAGAGATTAAGAGGTGAGGAATTTTCCTGTCAGTTTATCTGTGTTTTGTTTATTATTATTGATATAATGAAAATACTCTCATAATGATTGAAGTGATGAACGCACAACTATGCAATTATATCACATACCATTGATTGTACAATTTGGATGAATTGTATGATTTATTAGTATGTATCAATAAAATTGATTTGTTTAAGAAATTAAACAAGCAAAGAAGATGGGGAATTCACATAAAAATTAAGATCTGGGGCTTTACAATACAACTCAGATGCTCTGGCAGCCCTGGGAATATATGCAACTGGCAGGAGTGTGCTGATGTCTCCTGCAGGTTCCAGGAAAAGTTCCCTGAGGATGTCCTGGCAGGTATCAATATTGCAACCCAGATGACTTGGCAAGGTACAGAGATGGCAGGTGGAGGGACAGCATGGTGTGCAAAGGGATGGTCTGTCTGAAACTCAGGGTGCAAGGCAGCAAGAGGCAATGAGGCTGGAGTGCTGGGTAGGGATTTCCAGTTCACAAAGAACTTTGTATGTCCTGAAGAATATTTTATTTTGGAAACTGTGGAAATTGGTGTGGGAGGGAATTTGTGTATTAAACAATTATCCATATGTAAAGAGACATCTGGCCTTTGCCATTTACATCTGTGAGGTGATCTTTAGGTCCTTGGGATTCCTTGCCTTATAAGAGCATCATTCTTTGCCTGAGGTCTTTGCCTAAAGGACAATCTAACAATGTGATTTAGGATGGGGGCTTCAGTTGGAGTGTACAGGTCAGCTATGCAGGGATTATGTGATTGAGATTCAATAAAAATTCTGGATGGTAAAGTCTTTGTTAAGCTTCCCTGGTTGGCAATAATCCAGTCATATACCCTTGCACTGATGCCAGGAGAGCACCATGTCAACAACTCCACATGGAAAGAAAAAGGAGGCTCCACATTTGGTACTTCTCCAGAGTAGGCCTGATGTGCTTCTTCTCATGTATGATTTCATCTGTAATCTGTATTATTTCCCTGTATTAAGCCTAAACCATGGGCATAACAGTTTTCACTAAGGTCTGTGTGTCGATCAAGCAAACCATCTAAACTGAGATTAGTTTTGGGAAATCCCTGACTAGATTCAACATCTCTTATGTCTCCCACAAACATATTCTAAGTCCTAAATCCCTGTTCTGTGAATGTGAATTCATTTGTAAATCAGACTTTTCAAGATGTTAAGGCCAGCTGACTCAGGGAAGGCCTTAATAAAAAAGACTGGAGCCCTTAATAGTAGAAGAAATTGGACTCAATAAATTACAAGTCAGAGAAGGAGACACAAGTACCAAATTACTATGTGATAGATGAAGAGTTGCTTACCAGCAAGCCACCACCAACTCCTTTTCATTGAGTTGCAGCAATTTTTTATATATTCTGGCTATTAAACTCTTATCAGATATAGGTTTTGCAAATATTTTCTCCCATTCTGTAGGTTCTTTTAACTTTCTTGAAAATGCCTTTGCCATACAAAAGTTTTTTTTTTTTTTAAGAAGTCCATTTTATCTATGATTTTCTTTTGTTGCTTGTGCTGTTTCTGTCATATGCAAGTAAGTACTGCCACACCCATGGTCATGAAGATTTCACTCTTAAGTTTTTGGCATCACTCTTACTGACACAGGGAAATAAAAATTTGTAATGCCCCCTAAAGTCTAGTGACAAACCACAGAAAGTGTGCTCAGTTTTGCTAAATGATGGAAAATAGCCCCATATGGTTGCAACATTAAAAGAATAAGAATGTTGATTAGTAATGCTTATTGCAAAGATTTAACAAAAAATGTAAACCACCTTGCAAATGGAAGAACTCTATTCAACCTCCAAAGATGTTAAACATGTTTAAACAAAAATAATTTGAATTTGAAGTCAGATATATCCAGATCAATCCCCATATTTTTCAGAGAGATTTTCTAAAATCTTTATTTTCTAAAAAGTGTTGTCTACTATGTCAAAAATTGTTTGCAAAACCAAGTCACTGGAGATCCAAGATGGTTGGATAGGGAAGGGTAAGCTATACTCTTCCTCCAGAAACTATGGGAGGATAGGCAGGCTTTTTGGACATAAGGGAAGCCAGGGTGTCTCAGGGGTAAAAGGAGAGTGGGGTGCTAAGCTGGGCACCAGGGAAAAGGGGAGCCATCAGTTGTCCCCAAGAAAGATAGGAGCAGACCAGCCAGCCATGGGGTGAAGGCAAACTGCCCTATCGGCCTTAGGGAGATGGGAACCTCCCAGCGAGCTCAGGGGAGAGGGGATCCTTGTCCCTGGCTCTGGAGGACAGAGAAACTGCTGAGGAGCTTTTCCACAGGTGGGCCAGTGCCCAGCCTGCTAAGGGTAAGGGGGAGTGGGTCAAGCCATGGGGATATAGGAGGGAACATAGCCAGAGGTTTATTTCTGTTTTTTTCTATTTTTTCCTATTTCCTTTTCTTTTCTCTTTATCCAGGTACTGGCAGAGAGACCAGCTGTAGTGTGATTGATAGGTACAAGCAGCCTGAGACAGTAGACTAGTGAATCAAGGGTGGCCTTTGAGGGAGGCCTGTTGTTTATTTATTTTTTGTCTTTGTCTCTCTCTTTACACTCAGATACCTGCAGAGAGGGGGACTGTGGGCTGATCAATTGTCCAACACAGACAGTCTAAGAGGAGTAGCCCAGCAGGTACTGGTGCTCTAAGAGGGATGAACAAATTTTTTCTTTGTTTTTTTGTTTGTTCTCCTCTACCTTATGTTCTTTCCTTCTTCCCCCATTTTTCTTCATTTCTTTTTCTCTTGCCATTTTTCTTCACTTTTAATTTTTCTTTTTCTTTCCTTTGATTTTATTTTTATTCTCTATTATTATATTAACCTTTCTTCTTTTTTCTGTTTCCTTACTCTGTTTCCTTACTATTTTTCTTCCTTCCTTCCTCCCTCCCTCTCTCCCTCTCTCTATTCCTTCCTTCCTTCCTTTCTCCCTTCTTCCCTCCCTTCCTCCCTCCCTCCCTTCCTTCCTTTCTTATTCATTTTTCCTTCAGTTTTTTCTCTTTCTGCCTTTCCCACTTTTGTCTTTCTTCTCTTCTCATTTATCTGACAATTTACTTTATTTTACTTTTTCCAACTTTTATTATTTATTTATTTATTGCAGGCAGAAAGTTTTTGAGAAGCTCTCCCAGCTGAGGTGGTCTGAAGAAAAACTTCAGCCCCCAACTTTTAAAATTTTTATTCCTTTTTCATTATTTTGCCCATTATTATTTACTTTTTCCATCTGGTTTTTGTTCTGTTTCCTTCCTTCCCTTTATTATATTCTTTATTTCTCTTATTTGTTTTTTCCTTGTTTGTGAACCTAATATTTTTCATTTGAACACAGGTGACTACCAAGATATAGAATAAGTGCAACAAAGAGTTAAAGAGTACACAACACAAAAACAAATGTAAATAAAACCCCTGACTAGAAAGAGAAACTAACCAACTAAATAAGTCCATTAAGATAAACAGATGCCTTGACACCAGCAAAAGATTGCAAGCCATGCTAAGAAATATATAGTCATGGACCAGTCTGATGAAGAAACTAAAAAGCAGAAGGAAATGCACTTCATGGAAGTAATAAAGGAAGTCCAAATAAATATCCTTTATCAAATCAATGAAATGAAACAAGAGATAAAAGATGTCAAGAAGACACTAGGGGGACCTACAGAAGAAATGGTAAACATACATAAAAATAACTGATCTTACAGTGATAAAAGACACAATGCAAGAAATTAAAATTTGACTGAAGGCATATTACAGCATATTTGTACAGGTAGACGGAAAAAAATAGCTGTGTCAAAGACAGGACATCCAAATTGCACAGATAGTAGCACAGGGAGACAAAAAGGGGCAAAATCAGCAGGGTCTCAGGGAATTGAATGACAACACAAAATGCAGAAACATATACTATATGAAAATTCCAGAAGAAAAGAAAGGAAAAGTGACAGAAGGAGTATTTGAGGAAATGATGGCTTACAATTTCCCAACTCTTATGAAGAACATGGATGTATATGTCCAGAATTGCAGACTACTCTAAGTGCAATAAATCCTAGTAGACCTACCCTGAGAGACATACTTATCAGATTGTTAAATGCTTAAGACAAAAACAGAATCTTGAGAGCAGTAAGAGAATGAGTTCCATTACATATAAAAGAAGCTTGATAAAATTAAGTGCTGAGGTGTCAGAAAGCAGTGCTATGACATAATTAAGATGCTGAAAGAAAAAAAAAAAAAAAAAGAAGAACTGCTGGCCAAGAATTCTGTATCCAGCAAAAACTGTCATTTAAAAATGAAGAGTTGAAAATATTCACAGATAAACAAAAATTAAGAAATTTTGTCAATGAGTCCTACCCATCAAGAAAAACTAAAAGGGGTTTTGCAAGTTGAAAGAGAAAAAAAGGAGAGATAATGGGAGGAGAGAATAGAAAGGAAGATTATTGGTAAAAATAACTAAAAGGATGAAAAGATTTAACAAATTAAATGTGACATACATAAGCCAAAAAATGGCTAACATAGGTACTGCCTTTACAGAAATAATACTGAATTTTAATGGATTAAACTCTCCAATTAAATGACACAAGTTGGCAAAAAGGATAAGGAAATATGACCCATCTAGGTGCTGTCTACAAGAAACTCACCTTAGACCCAGGGAAAGAAGGTTGCAGGTGAAATATTGGAACATGATTACACATGCAAACATTAACCAAAAATGCAGGATTAGCTATAATAATACCAGGTAAAATAGACTTTAAATGCAAAACTGTTCTAAGTGACAAAGAAGGGCAGGATTTCTTAATAAAAGAGTTAATCTACTAAGAAGAAAGAACAATCATAAATATTTATGCACCTACACAGGGAGCCCCAAATTACATGAAGTAAATACTGGCAAAACTGAGGGAACAAATAGATACCTCTACAATCATAGTGGGGGAATTCATTATTCCAATATCACGATTAGACCAAACATTTCAACAGAGGCTAAATAAAGAAACAAAGATCTTGAATAATAAGGGAACTAGACCTAATGGACTTTTACAGAAAATTACACCAAAAAAAAAACACAGGATATACTTTCTTCTTGAGTGCTCAATGGATCATTCTCCAGGATAGACCACATCCTAGGTCATAGGACAAGACTCAATGAATTTGTGAGATTGAATTATGCAAAGCATTTTCTCTGACCGCAACAGAATAAAGCTGGAAATAAATAAATTACAGAGAACCAGAAGAGGCACAAATATATGGAAGTTTAACAACACACTCTTAAATAATCAGTGGGTCAAGGAGGAAATTATCAGAGATAAAAAAGGATTTAATGAAATCCTCAACTCTTTCAAAACAAAGACACAAACAAAACTAGGAAAAGAAGAGAACTTACTCAACTTGATTAAGGGCATTTATGAAAAAACCAATGTTAACATAAAGATGAAATAGATAGTTTTCCTCCTAAGAACAAGACAGGAAAAGGATGCATTCTTTCACTACTACTCTTCAACAATGTACTAGAAGTTCTAGCCATAGCAATTGGGCAAGAAAAATAAATAAAAAACCACCTACATTTGAAAAGAATCACTGAACATAACTTTATTCTAGATGACAAGACTATATATATATATAAACATATATATGCATGTGTGTGTGTATATATATATATATAAATACACACACACATACACACTATATATAAATCGCAAAGGTACCACAAGAAAACTATTCTTTTGGGGAAATATGAAAAGACTTATAATAACTAAAGTGATTGAAAGAGGAAAGGTGAAGCAGAGGGCTATTGGAGCAGAAAATGTGTATGGTATTGCAGCTAATTTGGTATCTATTCAAATTACTAGGTTATAGAGATAGGATTTGTAATACAAACCCAATGGTAATCACACAAAAAATATTTTAAAAACATACAGAAACAGAAATCAGAACAGGGATCAGTTAGATACATCACAAAAGATCAACTATACAGATAAAGAGGGTGAAATATAGGGAAAGAGTGAAAAAACATTATGCCATAAAAAAAACAAAGGAAAAAATGGCTCAAGTACTGCCTTTAGGAGTATATATAGATGGATGCTATTGCCAATATTTTGTTGAGAATTCTTGCATCAATATTTGTATGGGAAATTCGGTTGTAATTTTCTTTTTGTGTGTTATCTTTTCTCTCTCTTTTTTTTTTTTGCTTTTTTTTTTAAAAAGGAGCCTAGATTACATACTGTTACCCCAAAAATATAGGGATTCCCATATACTCCACCCCCTCTCCCTCCCACACTTTCTCCCATTAACAACTTATTTCATTTGTGTAGTACATTTGTTACAATTGGTGAACATATATTGAAGCAATGCTACTAAGCATGATCTATGTTTTACACTTTGAACCACACAATTTTATAGGATTTGACAACATATATAATGGTTTTTATGTGTCATTGCAATCTGGCTTTGGTATCAGGGTAATTTTGGCATCATAGACAGAATTGAGAAGTGTTCCCTCTTATTCAATTTTTAGAATATTTTGATAAGAATTGGTGGAAAATCTACTCAGAATGGTCAGTACACAACATCAGTGAAACTATCTGGTCCTAGAGTTTGCCATTTAGGAGGACTTTGATCATTACTCAGTATCTTTACTTGTTTACATATGTTTAGATTTTCTGTTTCTTCTTAGGTAATTTGTATGCTTCTAGAAATGTGTCAATTTCATCCAGATCATCTAATTGCTTGACCTTTATTTGTTTATAGTATTATTTTATAATACTCTTCATTTCTCTATGATCAGAAATGATGTCTCCATTATATTTCTGAGTTTAGTTGTGTCTTTGCTTTTTTTCTTCATAAGTCTAGTTAAGTTTTGTCAATTTTATTGATCTTTTCAAGGACACAATATTTGGTTTTATTAATTCAGTTATTTTTTCTCTTCTCTAATTCATTTATATCCACTTAAATCCTTATTATTTCCTTCTTTCCAATATCTTTAGGGGTTTTTTTTTTCTTCCTTTTTTTCCTCAAAATATGAAATTAGGTAATTAATTTGAGATCTTTCTTCTTTTCTAATATAGACTGTTTTTGTTATTGACCCTTTTATCAAAATCAAAAAGTAGAAGCAACCTAAATATTTATCAATAAATGATTTGATCAGAAATAAGAAATATACATACACTGGAATATTTTTCAGCCATATAAAGGAGGGAAGTTCTGATATACGCTACAGCATAGATGAACCTTGAAAACAACATGTTGAGTGACATAGGCAGATGTAAAAGGAAAATGTAATATTATTCCATTTACATGATATGATTTCTGCCTCTGTCCTCACAAGACAATCTTCCTCGTGTCTGTTGTCTCTTCTCAAGTTGGAGGGATTCTCACCCTATATGATATCAAGTCTTATTATTAAACAGCATGGCCTTGAACCAGGGAAAGACAAATAAACCATTTAAACTACCAAAAACCCCTGCATGAGTTGAAACTTGATATATGACTTAAGTTTTATTATCATTAATGGAAATGATGGGCTATTAAATAAATGATATTGGGAATACTAGCTATTCTTAAGGTAAAAATAATAATAGTCTTACTTTACAATAAGCACCAACAAAACTATATAGGGGATTAAAAACTTAGAAACAAAAAGCAAGACATTATAATATTCAAAAAGAAAATAGCTACTATTTGAGGTTTTAATTCTTACACAAAACACTAAAAGAACAAAAATGGCTAATTAAAATTTTTTTACTGGTTATATAGATACCTTAAATAAATTAAAAAGATAAGCTACAGATTTGGAGTATTTTTTTTAATGTAACTGGTAAAAGTTTACTTTCTGAAATATATAAAGTATTTCAAAAAACCAATTAGTTAAAGAACCCTGTCACTACCAGGGGCAAAAAATCTGAACAGGAAATTACAGATGTAGGAATTAAAATAACCAAGAAAAATTGAAAAAGTTCCTAAGTTTCACTTGTGATCAGTAAATCTTTATATTTATGATATATGGTATATGGTATATGGTGTGTGTGTGTGTGTATATATATATGCCATCAAACTGGCAGAAAAGTTTCAAAGGCTGACAAAACTTTTGACTGAGTGTTGGTGAGGTTGTAGAAGGGCAATTCTCAAACACTGATCCATTTAGAAATTGAGTGATCAAGGTTGAGGGAGGTTCTAGTGTTTTCAAATATACCCATTTCAATACATGGCACCCAGGGTTCGTGCAGAGTGAAAGAGAGCAAAGAGAATTCATTGGTTTTTCTATGATAGAGCTAGGAAGTGAGATACACCACTTCTGTTTCTGCCAATTAGCAGAACTGATCACATAGTACCAATTGAACTGTAAATTAAAGCATTGAAATCATACAAAGTGTTTTCTTAAATCACAATGGGATGAAGCTGGAAATTATAACAGAAATATTACTAGAAAATTAACAAATATATGGAAATTAAATAAGTCTTTCTTAAACAACCAATAGGTCAAAGAAGAAATCATAAAGAGGATGTGAAAATTCTTAGAGCTGAATGAAAAGGAAAATAAAACATACAACATATTTAGGGTGAAGCAAAGTACTCAGAAGGAATTTGTATTTCTAAATGACTATGTTATAAAAGGAGAAAAAAACACCAAATCAATAATCTCACACTACACCTCAGGGACTAGAAACAGAAGAGAAAAATAAACACAGAGCAAGAAGAAGGAGGAAATAATAACTTCTAGAGTAGAGATAGTGAGACAGAAAATAGTAAATCAACAGAGATATTCAACAAAACCCAATGCTGGTTCCTTGAAAACATCAATAAAATTCACAAAACTTATCTAAACTGACTAACAAAAATGTGAGAATATGAAAATTGTTAAGATTAGTTATGAATATGGGGATATTGCTATGTACCTTACAAAAAATTAAAATAGAGTAATATTAAAATAATTAGATATCCTACACATGGTGGAATATTACTGGAAACACACAATCTACAAAACTGACTCAGAAAGAAGCAGAAAATATGAAAATGCCAATAACTAATGTGACTGAAAAAAGGACTTGACAAAATACAATATCTCTTGAGGATAAAAACACTCAACAAGTAAGAAATAGGGGAGCTATTTCAATGTGAATAAAATATAAGAAAGATACATAGTAATACCATATTCAGTGGCAAAAATTTGAAATGTTCTTCCTATATCCAGAACAAAACATGGACGGCTACTTTATTCACTTCTATTCAACATTGTCTTGAAAGTTCAACCTAGAGAAATTAGCAAGAAAATGTAATAAGAAGTATCCAAATTGGAAAAGAGCAATATAACTATATCTAGTCACAAGTGACATAATATTGTTTATATAAAATACTACTACAACCATCAAAAATACATGTATTACCACTAATAAACCAACTCAGGATCACTGAAGAATACAAGATAAATACACTTTAAAAGACAGCTATAATTCTTTATATTATCAACAAACAATCTGAAAATGAAATAATAAAATAGTTTTATGTACAAAAACATACAAGATAACACATATGTGGGAATAAACTTAACTGTGTAGGCATGTTGAAAATTACAAAATATTGCTGAAATGAATTAAAAATGACAGAGAAATTTACAAAAAAACACCCCCTCTTCATGGAATAGAAAATCAAATATTGTTAAGATGGCAATACTCCCCAAAGTACACACAAACATATCTTGATTCACACACACACACACACACAGAAATATATATATATATATATATATATAATTTCTACCTTACAATGACCACAATGAATGCAGATTTTGGTTCCAGAAGTGGTTGTGAAGGAGCAAAAACTTAATTATGAGTCTTCTCATAATGAATTTTGTAATCTCATACTGCAGTCGGAGGATCTGATGGCCTCTTCTGTGGATACCAGTTAGTATCTTTCCATAGTCTTTGCTGTCATTGCTTAATGGGCCCATGAAAAAATAGTGGGTATGGTGGAAGGGAAGGAGGTTATGCTTGGGCTCAGAAAAATGATCTTCCACTCATGGTTTTAGTTTCCTAGGCTGCTTAAACGTATAATATTCAATTTGTCATCTTAAACTGGTAATTTTTTAGCTCACAGTTTTGAAGTTAAAAGAAAAGCAAATCAAGGCATCATCAGAGAAATCCTTTCTCCCTGAAAACTTCAGTATTCTGGGGCTGCATCCTGGGAATTCTTGGTCCTTATCTTGTCACAAAGCAAGGCACAAGGTGGTGTCTCCTGGTCTCTCCCTTCTCTTCTGGGTTCCATTGTTGTTCAACTTCTTGCTTTCTGTGTTTTCCTCTCATTATGTCTGCATTTCACTCTACTTATAAAGGATTCCAATAAGAGAATTAAGACCCATCTTGATTGAGGTTGGCCACACATTAACTGAAGTGACCTCATCAAAAGATCCTACTTAAAATCGGTTCACACCCACAGGAATGGATTAAGTTGAAGAACATGTTTTTCTGGAGTACAGACATATTTAAACTACCACACTCATCAAGGTCAACATAGCTAAATCCAATGTTGTGTGCCTAATATGTCAACAGAAGGGACCGATTCTGATTCTTTCATATGGCACCATTAGCTAGGGTTACTAGACCGCAATCTGGTTGATTACTTTGGATAACTTATAAAATGGATGGGACAGCATTTTCTTCTTACTGGAGTAGACAGTTATTCTAGGGATGGGTTTGGCTGAACGGCATTCAAAGTTAATGTCAAAATTACCATCCACGGACATACAGAATGCCTCATTCACCTTCATGATATTTCACACAGTGCTGCTTCTGATGAAGGAAATCACTTAACAGCAAATAGAGCCAGGCTCATGGAATTGCTGGTTTTACCATGTTCCCATCATCTTGAAGAAGCTGGATTGATAAAAGAGTGGAATGACCTTTGAAGATTCAATTATGGCATCTTATGCATGATAATAACTACCATGACTGGGGCATTACTTTCCAGGATACAGTATATGCTTTAAATCCACTTCCACCATATTATGGTAATTATTCCATATCCAGAATTCATGGGTCCAAGAGTCAAGAAGAGTAAATAGGGGTGACATCACTTGTTATTACCTGTAATGATCTACTAACAAAATTTTATTTCCTGTCCCATGGCTTTATGCTCTGCAGGTCTGGTAGTCTTAGTTCCAAAAGTGGGATGCCTACACCAGGAGATGAAGCAGCATTTTCAGGAACTGGAAGTTAAGACTGGCAACCAGCCAATTTTGACTTATCATTTCTCTAAATAAAATGGCAAAGAATGGAGTTACTATACTAGCTGCAGTGATAGATTCTGTTTACCATGGGATAATCAGACTATTACTATACAATGGAGGAAAAGAAGAGTATGTCTGGAATAAAGGTAATCCCTTATTTTGGTCCTAAATTGCTCTTTAATTGAGGATTCAGTATGGGCTAAAGAAAGATATGTGGGTGCCAAGTTGACAAAAGGAACACTGTGATGGTTAATTTTATGTGTCAAGTTGGTTTTTAATTTGGACAAATGTATGCCAATTTATCCTTAGAAAGGTATTTTTAGATGCAATTAGTTTTTAGAATTAGTAGACATGAAGGGAATTATTATGATGAGGAGGCCTCCTGCAATCTGTTGAAAACCTTAGAGCAAAAATTTGTACTCTAGGAGAAATTCTGCCTCAGTCTACATAGCTCTACTCATCTCTGAATTTCTAGCCAGATTTCCTCCTCTACAGATTTCTGACTCAATATTTCAGCATCACTTCTTACAGCAATTTCCAGCCTGCTGCCTGCCCTATGGAATTAGACATACCAACACTCACAATTTCTTAAAATGTATGTGTATATCCTGTTGATTCTGTTTCTCTGGAGAACTCTGACAAATACATGGGCCAACTGCAGGACTCTCTCTCTCTTCCACATTACATAACAGAACCAAATACTCTGTGTATGGCATCAGATTTCATCAGGATGAATTTCCTCTTTTGTTGATCAGAAATAATGATGAGCTGCAGATCTAACAAAGTTTTCATAGTAAGCTCCTGAAAATGTATGTGGACACAGAGCATTTTGAAGTGACTTGAAAGAAATGGCATGTCACTAAGAACAAAATCTAAATTCTTTTCCTTGGAGACCCATGCCCTGCTTACCTTTTTAAGATCACATTACTGCTCTCTAACACAGTTCATAATGAGTAGATTGGGCATGGGTTTGTAGCTGGTCACATAGTTGTTATAAGCAGGGTGACCACATGCCATGGTTTGACAGTCTGTTAGTTTAACTTTACAAGATGTCTCATCTAGACCCATCTTCATTCAATTCTAACCTCATTGTCTCCCCACAGGTTCTGTAATATACCCAGATCTCTTTGTCCTTGGACTTTTGTGTATGCTATTTGTGCCTGACTTCCACCTACACACATACCTGTCACTGTAGATGTCATCTGCACTCTTAATATTGTGACAGTCCCTTATTTCTTTAAAGCCCACTTCTAAAACTTTCTTTTATAGAGTTATTCACTGAAGATTTTTTTACCATTTCCTTCCAGTATAATGGCAATTATAAGGTTTTGGATATTTAATGTGAAAAGATATAATTCTTAGCAAGTACAACAAAAAGGTGGTATTGGGGTGGGTTATAGGAGTAACATTGGTAACACTTCAAATGAGATTGTCTCCAGAACCCCCAGAAACTCTGCTATTTGAGGGAATATGTACTTTGGCAGTCTATGAGTTCCTGCTGAGATATGCATAAGTGTAACCTCTGAAAAGACCTTGCAAGACACATTGAAGCCTCTTAGCCATATAAACTCATATAATGAATTATACCATAATTGGATGGTGTGCAACACTGTGAAACAATATTTTCCAGATGTAATTTTATGTCTAAAATCATGAATGTGTAAAGGATTTACCCAAATGCCTAAATATATCAATGGATTTAAGTGCAACAGAATATAAAATGTTCATTATATGGTTGCAGTTTATATATTGAAAGGCTTTAGGAAATCACCATTTGTTGAATTTTGGTTTAGAATCCCAAATGGATAACATTGGTTATTGGAAAGTGCTATTTATATACTCCTTTCCTTTTGTAATCATATTTTTGTAAACATAACTTTTGTGTGAAGCCATATTTTCTTTATATTCTTCAACTAAAAAGTAATGTTGCAAGTTTGAAAGAAAAAAAATGATTTGAGAATTCAAGTGTGTTCAATTAATCCAGACATTAAAGAGGTCTTAAGAATGTAAAAGAGGATTTCTGCTTCAAAATATTTGACTGTTTATCTCCACTCACCAAACTTCCTAGCTGAATTTTTTAACTATGTTGATATCCTGTAGTGGTAAGCAGAAGCTTCTATTATTGAGGCTTCATTTCCAAGATTTCCTTGGAGCTTCTTAGCCTTTCCCAAATTATGCTTTTTCCATACTGGCAGTCTTTAACGAAAAGTTTCAGATTAACTCTCAATTGTCTCCTTTACTAAGAATGTCTTTTGAGGGAAATTGACATTTTAAATGCAACCTAACTTTACTGCTCACATGCCATGTGTGAGGGGCTATTCAATCCAGATTTGGTGAATAAGTCTCACTCTGTGCTAAACCTCTTTATTTTTTTAAAATTTCTTTACCTTTTAAAATCTGTTCTTGAATGTTGCCTTTACTTATTAATATATTTTTATTTTATTAGTTGCTGGTCATTTATTGCTATTCATTTTCTTTAGCTAATTTTAAACTGCATATGAATTTCCTCAATGCCATAGTTTTAGCCCAAAATCTTCAGAAAATGTACTTTATTTTGGGTAACATAATTTTATGGATTTTCTATATTTAAATAAATTACATTTACAATCTGATATAAAATTAAGAATGTATTGCATCTCCTGTGAATTTGAAAACATTATTGAATATTACTTTTGTTAAGTTTACCAAATATTTTTTTTTCAAAGAAACACTACTACAAATTTAATTAGTTTCAAGTAGTTAGGGAAGTATCCTTACCAAGCAGCAGTTGCAGTAAAGCTGGCCGCTTTAGGTTGACTTTGACAGTTAACCAGGGCTCATGAGAGGTATGATACATCCATGTCCATTCTAAATAAAAAACATTTTTATAAAGAATCCAGAAGTAGGAAAGTTATTAGAAGTGTATCTAAGTGAGAAGAGACTCCATGAATTTTTTTGGTGAAGGATGTGGCAGGATCACAAGTTTTTTCAATTATTTAAATATTTCACAAGATATATTCATTTAGGTAAGATCACTTATCTGACCTTTCAGGTATATTTGTATATTATATTTGATTTATTTCTTTGATATTGCCAATGAATAATTCTCTGAAATAGCACTGATATGCCTCAAGATCATGTGCACACTGAATTATAACTTCCCCATATGACATATTTTAGTTCTTAAGGTAGGCTGGATATTTTCTGATTTAAATACTATTCATGTTTTAGAATGGTACCTGAAGATCTGTCTGTGAATAAACAATTTGACTGAAAAGACTGGAAATATATTAATATCAAATTTCTCTGAAATTGTAGAATTGGAAGCCAAAGGAATGAGATATTTCTAGTGCTAGATTCTAAATGATAGCTAAGAAATTTAAAGGCAAACAAAAGTTATGATAAAAGTCCTGGAAATCTATCAATGTAAATAGAAATAATCATTTAAACATCCAATAAATGTAAAGATTTCTAATGTAATTTTACAGTGAACAATTTTTGATGTTTGCTTGATTTTATGCAACATAGCTCTATGCTGATCATTTTAATATGATATTGTTTATCACTTTTTAACAATAGACAAGAAATTAGCAAACCCACTTTGTATGATATTGTCCACATTTTAAAATTGTGAAGTAGATACTTTCTAAATATCCAAGAGGTTACTGAAAAAAAAATAGGAGTAAAACCCTGAACTCTCTCTTGCTGCCAAATATATTCATTTAAACCTCATGATACATTTTGAAGAAGATGCATGGTAAATTTAGCATAGTGAAACTTAAGAATTTCTATAGACTGAGGAGAAAGAGTCAATCTGAAGAGATGGAAGATAGGAAGGCTATTTTAATTATCAAGTGTTAATGCATGATTCTGATAAAGCAAATATTAAAAAACAAACAGAAAAGTTATAAGTGTGGGTCAATTTAGTAATATGCACCATTGGTGAATTTTATCAGCATAACCACTGGCAAATTTTTGGTAGTTAATAAAATTATCTGCCTAATGTAATGAAAAAAATAAGATTATTACAAGAAAACACATATAATAGGAAGGATATTATAGAAATCAACTTGAACAAAATATTTTGCAACACAATAGAAATTCATCTGGATATAACCAACATAAGCAAGTCAACATTGCTATTATTATTTATTAGGATCATTGTTAAAATTATAAAATATCTTTGTAAAGGCAACGGTATTATATATAAATAAAATATTAATAAAATACAAATTCTATGCTTTTATAGTTATAGTCTTTAATTCTAGGTTTCCCACAAATTCAAATTAATTAGTTGCTAAAAATCCACTTTGACATAGCTAGTTTTATCATTAAAATAATAATATTGAATGAGATATCTTTAAGCTCTGAAATGCTTCAGGAATGCATTACTAAATAAGTTCACACAATTATTTATGAATGAGGAGATTACTGCAACCTAGAAAAGCATATATGTGAGAAAACCAGGCAGTATGTTATCCCATCATTAAAAACGAGAATCCATGCCTGATGGTGAGAGCAGGCTTTGTGGAGGAGTAACGGCAGGTGGAAAGCTTTTCTTATATACTGTGTGCAGAAGAGAAGGTTAACTAGAGTGATAGCAAAGGAACTCTGGATTCACAATGCCATGGAGAAATGGAATGATTAGATTCTTAATCAAATATATTTGTTATGGTAATTGTTATAGAGGAGGAAAGAAAGGACTCATCTGCATTTCTAATTAAGCAAGTAAAATTAAAGAAAGGTGAGGTATTAAATGTGATCTCATTTGGAATAAAACCATTCTCAGAAGATCCTGCAAACTATTCACAACTTTATTACAAAAAAAAATCTTGGCATCTTTCTGCCATAGATGGGGAGATATCAGAAGTTATCCTACTCCCCTGGTATGTGAGGAGAATCATTATCTGCTGTGTAGTGTTCAAACCATTGGCAGATGTAGAAGCTTTCTTAGAAAACATGCCCTATTTATCATTTGATATTATAGAAAATGAGAAAATAACTGCATGTGTCCAGGCAGAGTTTTAAAATATTTTTTTAAAAATATTGAAAATGTGACTGAAAGCTTGAAAGTTTACTGGACATTGATCTCATATTAAATACATTTATTTGCCTAGATTATTTTATACTGTGAATGCTGAAGCATACAGGCCCAAGATGAAAATGGAAATATGTGCATTGATCAATTTTTAAAGACTGCCATTTTTTTATTTCCTGTATCTTGATTTCCAGGTAAGAAGCCTTCCCTTGATGCCAAAGTTTGCATATTATTTGGTGCTACTGTGGATTTTCTTTATTTTGTAAAAAAAAAAAAAAAAAAAGTTATACATTTACTCCCAGGCAGACTGAAGTATGTAAGTAGATATGAGCAACCTCACCATCATCACACAGTTTGTCCTCATGGATATCTCAAGCTCCCGGGATCTACAAGTTGTGCAAGGTCTTCTGATCTTAATGATTTATCTGGCAACATTTACTGGGAATCTTCTATTACTGTCATAGTGACCAACCCACGTCTACACTCTCCAATATATTTCTTTATAGGGAATTTATCTCTGATAGAACTTTGGTACATTTCAGTTACTGTTCCCAGAGCAGTTGTGAATTCTCTGTCAGGCAATAAATCAATTTCTCTCAGTGCATGTGCTGCTCAAATTTTCGTGTTTATCCTTTTTGGAACCACAGACTTGGCCTTCCTTGCAATGATGTCCTATGATCACTGTTGCCATTTGCCACCCGCTGCACTATGGACTCACTGTCACCCCACGTATGTGCACACAGGCAGCTGGTGGCTCCTGGGCAAGTGGGTTGGTCAATTCTGCCATCTACACAGGAAACTTATTCAGGCTTCCCTTGATGATATTTACATGTCCTGTGTACATCACTGTATGGTAATGAAGTACATTTCCACTGACCACTAAATACACCTTGTTTGATCTATTCTATTCCTCACACCCCATCCCCCCGGGCCCCATGACAACCCCCTGACTTGACTCATTGGATGACAAGATTCATAGTTACATGCAACAACAGGTCTTGACACACTGGTTTGTAGGAACCGCTCTTGTTCTTGAGAGAATCCTGCCTGTCTTTTTCTGAACAAATCGGTCCTCCCAAAGATGGGAGTCCAACTCCTTCCCGCTCATTCTGTGGGTCTCCACCCACTGATACAACACATTATGACAGAATGAACACTCACACACTCCCTAGAAGCCTGCTCCAGTTACACCCTATCCCAAATGGCCCCCCAACCAACACCCTAAACCAGTGACTCTTCCTTGTCATATTGCCATAAAAGCATTCCCATCTGTACTTCCAACTTCATACCCAGAAATCCCAGTGTTCACTTGGTCCGTCTCCCAACCCTCTCTCTGGATCCTGGACCTACTAAACCACTCTTCCCAATCTACCCATCTGTCAACCCTGCACCACCCAAGCCAATAATATCTCTACCCTACTGTCTTATCCCTTTAATATGCAACTACACTCTATCATTTTACCATAGATTAAGTCCATATGGTTAATGGCTCACAACCTTCTCGTCTCTTTCTATTCATGTAAACCTATCTTACAGGCAAGAGACTGCTCAATTTTCTTAATTCATATAAGTGAGGTCATATAATGTTCATCCTTCAATGACTGGCTTTCTTCACTCAACATAAGGTTTTCAAGATTCATCCAGGTTATCCCATGTGTCAACATTTTATTCCTTCTTACAGATGAGTAATATTCCATTGTATGTATGTACCACATTTTGTTTATCCATTCATCTGTTGATGGTCACTTGGGTTGATTACAAATTTTGGCAAGAGTGAACAACGTCACTAGGAACATTGTTGTGCATATATGTGTTCGTGTCTTTGTTTTCAATTCTTCGTGGTATATACCCAGCAGTGGAATCACTGGATCATATGGAAGTTCTATAGTTAGTTTTTTGAGAAACACCAAACTGTCCTCCATAGTGGCTGGACCATTCTTCCAGCAGTGGATGAGGGTTCCCATTACTCCACATCCTCTCCAACACTTATAGTCTGTTGTTGTTTTTTATAGCCACCATTCTAATGGGTCTAAGGTGGTATCTCATTGAAGTTTTGATTTGCATTTCCCTAATAGCTAGGGATCTCAAGCATCTTTTCGTGTCTTTTTTAGCCATTTGTATTTCTTCCTTGAGAAGTGTCATTTCAGGTCACTTGCCCATTTGTTAAATGGGTTCTTTGTCTTTTTATTTTTGAGGTGTAGCATTTTTTATATATGTAAGATATTAGGTGCCTATCAGATATATGGCTGCCAAATATTTTCTCCCACTGGGTAGGATGCCTTTTTATTTTCTTGATAATGTCCTTTGAGATGCAGAAGTTTTTAATTTTGAGGAGATCCCATTTATCTATTTTTTCTTTTGCTGCTGATACTTTGGATGTGAAGTTCATGAAACCAATTCCTATTACAAGGTCCTGTAGATGCTTCCCTACATTATTTTCCAAGGTCTTTATGGTCTTGGGTCTTTTATTTAGATCTTTGATTCGTCTTGAGTTGATTTTTGTATAAGGTGTGATATGGTGTTCCTCTCTCATTCTTTTGGATATGGATATCCAGTTCTCCAAGCACAAGTTGCTGAAGAAGCCATTCTCTCCCAACTGAGAAGGCTTAGTGGCCTTGTTGAATATCAGATGACTGTATATGCGAGGATCTATATCAGAACCTCAATTCCATTCCATTGGTCAGTATGTCTATCCTTGTGTCAATATCATGCAGTTTTGACCACTGCAGCTTTGTACTATATTTTAAAGTCAGGCAGTATGATACCTCTAACTTCATTTTGCTTTTCCAATATGTCTTTGGTGATTTAGGGATTCTTACCCTTCCAAATAAATTTTGTAGTTAGTTTTTCCAATTGATTAAAAAATAGTGTTGATTTTTATAGGGATTGAATTAAATCTGTAGATTAGTTTGGGTACAATAGACACCTTAATGATGTTTAGTCTTCCTATCCATGAACAGGGAATAGTCTTCCATTTATTTAAGTCTTCTTTGACTTCCTTTAACAATGTTGTGTAGTTTTCTGTATACGAGTTTTTTACATTTTTAGTTAAATTTATTCCTAGGTATTTGATACTTTCAGTTACTATTGTAAATGGTATTTTTTCCTTGGTTTCCTCCTTAGAGTGCTCATTATTGGTGTACAGAAATTCTACTGATTTTTGAGCATTGATCTTTTTTTTGTTTTTTGTAAAATGATATATAAATACATATGCATATATGTGCATTTGTTTACATCAATGTTATTTGTTATATATATATATATACATTTTATAAAGGTGCCTAGATTACCCAAATATTACTCAGAAACTACAGGGATTCCCATGCTCCCCACCACCCACACCCCCAACAATACCCCACACAACCATTCCCCA
>JAQZBX010030371.1:0-26838 GCA_029593785.1 Cabassous unicinctus | reverse complement strand
CACGCCCGCCCCACCCCCACCCCCACCCCACCCCCGCGCCCGCAACCTCCAGGCCTGCCAGGCCGCGCCGCCCCCGCGCCCGCCCTCCGCCCGCGTGGTCAGCAAGTCTCTCCCGGGCGCCGCCGCCCGCCCGCCGGGGCCCTCCAAGCCCCCTTTCCTGACAGAACTGTCCCCGGTTCCCAGGCGCGAGCCCCCTCAGAGCCGCCGTCCTCGTCGCCTCGCGGCCGACACTCAACCACCACCCGAGCCCGCCCGCCGGCTTCCCGCCGCCTGCCCCACCCGCCGCCCTCCACAGCCCGGCCCGCGTCCGTCTGCGCCCCCGATGCCGCTGGCCGGGCTCCGAGACGCCGCGTCCGGATGGAGCGCCGTGAGAAAAGGGGGCACAGGGGGCCACGGACCCGAGGGGTCCGGAGGGGCTGCTCACCTGGTGCCAACCACCGAGCTCTGCTTCAGACTCCCGCGGAGAGGACGGATACCACCGAGAAGCTTCCTTGAGAGGGCTCCGGCGTGAACTGGTTTATCGCTAACGCAATCCTCAGCCTCTTGTTTTGCAGAGTTCTCCGCGCCACGGCAACTTGACGAGCCGCCCGTAGGCCACGCCCCCAGCCCCCTGATTGGTTCTAATGGTTTATTCAAACCCGGAGAATCCCCGCCCCCTCGCCAAGACGGCTGCCGATTGGCCAATGTCTTGTCAGCCCCATCCCTCCAACCCCAGCCTAGCACGTTCGGTGGGTCGCCCAGGTCGTTAACTCCCAGACCCGTTAGAACCGGTCAGGAGAGGAATGTATTGCTCGATCCTGATTGGCGGCGTGAAAAGGGTTTGAAAAATGGCGGGCCTGACGCTGAGTGGCTAGGGAAGTAAACGGGGGGCGTGGTTGGCCGGAGCAGGAAAGCCCCGCCAGATTTAAAAATACGATGTCGGGAGGCTGGGGGTTGTTCTTTCTCAAAGTGGCTGGCAGCGCGGCTCGGTTTGCTGAGGTAACCGCGGAAGCCGCCTGCCCGTCCCCCGCCCACCGCTCAGGCGCCGTCGCCGCCGCCAGAGCAGGCCCCGCAGCGCTGTCTCCTGGGAGCTGTAGTCGCTCCGCCCTGCGGCCCCACAGGCTCCCTACGCCGCCCGAAGACTAGTAAATGGGGGGAGGCTGAAGTTTGCCTTGCGGAAGAACTGTCCGGCTTCGCCTGTAGCCCCTGAGGCTGGAGTCGAACCCCAGAAAGACGAGAGGTGGCGGGGACTTGGAAAGGGATGCGGGGACGCGAGAGAACGGCTTGTTCCCGCCGATCGTGGCTGTTAAAAACCGCCTTTGAAGTAAGGCGCTTCCCGCCGGCGGATTAACGCTCGGATGGGCCCACCCTCTCTCCCTTCCCCTTTTGTCTCGGTGTCAAATAATGGAGAAGTAAACAAGAGCGCTCTCGGGCCCGGAAGGGGCGGGCGCGCGTGGTGTCCCCCCCAAGGCTCCGCCTCTCCCGCTGCGGTGCGGGGTTCCCGGCAAGGACCGCCTGGCGGGGGCCGCGCCTGGAACCTTGGCCCTTGTCCCCCACCCCGGGGCCAGTGGCTGGCCTGGCCCGCACCTCATTGTTTACCTTCTCGTCCCTCTGATTTGGTAGTTTTTTTTAAACTGTTAAAAAAAAATTTTTTTTTTCCATTTCAAAGATCCCTTTGAGCCGGTAAAGACAATGGGTTCCCTCCCTCCAATTGCATATATTCGCCGAGTTGTGCAACTCCCCCAAGCCCGGGTTATGAAACCGTTTGTAGAATGTAGTGAGAACGCACCAGAGCTGCCTTGACTTACTGCTTACTAGCGTCACGACCAGCTTTCCCTAAGGAAAGAGAACTTTAATTGGCATCATAATATGCTCTTTTTGTGTTGTATTTCGCTTCGAGGATATTTTTTCCCTTCTATTATACCATGTGTTGCACTGACAGATGGTTCCAACAGATTTTAAGTGTTCTGTCGTGTTTTCTCCGTAATATCGTTGGCATTTGTGAAACTGTGTGCCCCTATTTGGTTTGTTTATGGTACTCATATTACATAGTACCTCAGAACCTGCAGTATTTATCTAAATTTACTAATAAAAACTAGGTTTTAAAAACCTATCTTCTTGGACTTAAGTGTCTCAGAATTTTATTAATTATAATTCTTGGTTTATAATATTCTTACCTCTATATGAAGCTTCCATGCCTGCAAAACTACAGTTATGGCTATGTTCTAGAAGTACACAAAAATACAAACTGACAACACTACAATATTCAAATAGTAATAAACATTAAGATAACGAATCCATTACAAGTTTCCAATTTACTTTTAAATTTTATATTTTTAGAATAATTTTTTAAAACTGATTAATTACATTTATGTTTTTTAAATTGGGCATTTACTCAAGAACTGTGCATTGATACGTGCTAAGAGCTAAGCAGTTGAAATATAAAGATGAAAAGACATGATTTATGCCTTCAAAAACTTGCAGTCTAGAAGGAGACAAAAACTACAGTACAAAGCAATAAAATGGTTTCACAAACTGCATTTTTCATGTCACTCTAATACAAAGAGTGGCTTTATTCACATCCCAAATCAGAGCTACTACCTGAATTCTACACTCTATTTCAACACTTCTATTTTCTGTCTAAGTATCTTGATTCTTAGACCCCTTTTCTTTCCCTTTTCTTCTATTAACTGCACTAGCAATGGATTTGATTTGAGGAGCTCTTTTTCAAAAACGCTTTTTAATCCCTTCCCCTGCCTAGGAAAAAAGGAGAACCATGGGACCATAAAGGTAAGGCGAAAGTAGATGCTAGGCTCACTAAGTAACCTGCTTAATAGGAGCAAGATGAACATTTATCTTAGGCTGACCTTTGGTTGTTGTAAATAATAGAAACCACAAATGTTAAATCTGCAAATACCAAAGATTGAAGAGGAATTCTGTTTGCCCACTTTAAAATATAAAAAGAAACAGGTTGTGCCATGGGTCCTCGGAACTATACATTGTCAATGTCTTAGTTTCCTAGAGCTGCCTAACAAAGTATCATGAACTGGATGTCATGAAAGAACAGAAATTTGTCGAATCACAGTTCTGGAGTCTAGAAGTCCAAAATCAAGGTGTCAGAAGGGCCATGGTCACTTTGAAATCTGTAGGGAAGAATCTGTTCAATACTTCTCTTCTGGTTTCTGGTGATAGCCAGCAATCCTTGGTGTTCCTTGGCATGTAGCATAATTCATTCTCTGCCTCTGTCATATGGCTGTCTTCTCTCTTTCCACTCCCCTTCTTTTTAAGGGCACCATTCATATTGGATGGTTAGGATTTGAACATATCTTTTTCAGGGACACAATCCAACCTATGACAGTCAACTGCGTTGCTTATGAATAAACTACTTCTGAAGATTATTCCAAATACCTTCATTTACCCTATATTTTCCATATGCTGTTCCACAATGGTGTCAGGATATCCTGAGGTCAGTGATTTAAAGCTAATTTCTGTAGTGGTAGTGCTAAGAAGGAGGAGCAATTCCGATTTCCTTTTTTATTCTATCATAATAGAAAAAAGGAAAACATTTCCTTGTTTAATCTACTTTTTATTCTTGCAACCAAGAATTCATTCTAATGTCAGTACTTCCTGCCTAGTAGTGATATACATGTATCAGTGAAGTGAGAAATAAGGTTTAAGTGAGATCTATTTAGTATTTGGTTATAGAACAACCCCTTTTTTGGTAAAAAACTAATACAGAATCTGGTACCACAAAAAGTCTAAAATTACATTTGGGTACTATACTCTTATTTACTTGGTGTACTATTATGACTTTTATCAGAAAACTAAAATGTCCCATAAAGAGATAATTCTGAAAGTCCTTCTCTATTCATTGTATTCCTAACCTTGTTACATTTCTAAAAGGGCAAATGAGATTGTATCTGTAAAACTCAGCTTTAAAGCCAATTCTTTCAGGAACACATCAATTGATATATTCTAAAATCATTCCCCAAATGCATTTTATTACATGATACATCTCTTAAAAAGATGATAAAGAGAAAAGTTTATATTTTTCATGTATACACACAAACACACAGAAAGGTATAAATAAAAAGGTAGCAAGGGCTTGTGATTTGAACAGTTCACTTAGCATTTCTGGGCCTTTGGTTGACAAACTATAAAATGAAGTTTGGGGGTTACTCTCTAAAGTTATTCTAATTTGCTAAGCTGCTCAAAGCAGATACCATGAAATATGTTGGCTTTTACAATGGGAATTTATTAGCTTGCAAGCTTACAGTTCTGAGTCCATGAAAATGTCCAAATCAAGTTGTTCTTCCTGAAAACCAGCTACCGGAAACCCTGGACCCCTATTTCATATGGCAAGGCACATGGCGGTGTCTGCTAGTCTCTCCCTTCTCTTCCAGGTTTCCTTGCTTCCAGCTTCTAGCTTCCATGGCTTTATCTCTCAATTTCATTCTCTTATAAAAGACTACAGTAAGAGAGTTAAGACCCACCCTGGGCCATGCCTTAATTGAAGTAACCTTATCGAAAGGTCCTAGGGTACATACAATTCCAAACCACCACACGTACTATTTTACTCTTAAATTGTATGATTCTACAATTCTGTGAATCTGTGATCATAATGTGAGAAATATATTTTAACTTTTGCAATTGTTATGCAGCCAGGAGATTAAAAATTTAAAAGATAAAGAACTTGGGTGTTAGGGTAGTCTTTGTTTATAAGAGTACCAATTAGTTTCAAGCCCAGTTACCTCAAAACAATATTTGATGAAGGAAAAGTTGATAGCTGCCCAAATGTAATAAGCTTCATAGACCCAAACTTTAGATTACACAGTATTGGTCAGTCATATTTTTCTGCTTTAAAAATGATCTTTTCAGGTTTTTTTAAAATTCCAAATATGATACCAGTATATCACTTTGTTTGCCAAAGTTTGCCTGAGTTCAGCATCTCATGAAATGTAATAACATAACCGTTTAGCAAATAAACCAATTATGAGCTTCAGCTGAAGCTGTTTCTAGAGTAATCCCCTCTCCTATATGTATAAATAGCTCTTCTTTAGAAAAATGAATTTATCTACAGCAATGCCAATCAGGCAGGATTGGTAGTAATGATCAGGGTTAGGCAAGTTATTTAAATTCCTATTAAAAATCACCTATTGAAAGTCACCTAAATATTTGGAAATTACATAATCTATGTCATTGAACCAGACTGGAAGATCCTGATAGAAAGAAAATATCATATACATTTTTTGTCATGCCCCCTCTCCCCAAAAATATCTAGCAGCAGTCTGAGTAAATAATAAATTCTCAATAATTACTTATTATGTATTGATTAACTTATATGATTAGCCAAAATTACTTTATAGGAGTTTAGTTGCATATAAAATATTCTTTCAAGTTACATAGTTCATGTAAAAAATCCTAAAAACTATTACTCTGCACACATTAGTTTTTCAAAAATAACATTGGATTTCAATATTTTCAAGTTGTTTTAAAGGCAGTAAGAGGGGAAGCTGAAGCAAATTATCAAAAAACAACATCCATTTGTAGGTAGATCACTTATTCTAGGCCTAATTTTATACCACTTACTACAGAGATTCAATTTAGTCATGTAGTTTAATATTTTTTTGAAAAACTGGGAATGCAGGTTAAGAAAAAAGAAAAAAAAAACCTAATTCGTCTAACATTTTCAATGAAAAAACGGTAAAAAAAAAAAAAAAAAAAACCACAGTCAAAGGTATTTTGTTTTTCTTCCACAAAATTACTTTTTTTGTGAACCAGGATAAACTAAATGTCCACAAAAGGGTTAAGTACTTCCTAAAAGCCTCCACTGCCACAAGTGGGGACACAAAGGGGTTGGGGGGGGGGGATAGTAAAAAAAATTGTGTTTTTAAAGATTTTGGAGATCTGTAGAAGCAATCAGAAAATAACTTGAACTAAAATTCCAGACAGGGAAGAGCTCTTCCTAGGTATACTAATGATTTTTGAGAACATTTGTGGATTGTAGGCATGGAATTGAGGCCAGGAAAAAGGACATTTACTAAGGAAAAGAGAATCCAGAAAGCTTATGGCAATTGTGTAGGATTAGCACAATGAATCAGAAACTAGAAAACCCTTAAATATATATATTGGCCTGTTTTCCACACAGGTGTTTGCTGAATTATGAAGTAGCATGGGAGGCTAGGAAGGTGTGTCAGAGATTCTAAAAGTCAGGTTGAAATCTCCCCAGGTTTCAAGGTGTTCAGGGAACAAAAAGTATTGCTGGACTATGGACCATGGTTGGTAGTAATAGTCTGATGACATTATCTCATAATCTGTAACAAATATTCCACCACAGTGTGGTGTGTTGGTAAAGGAGTGTTGTATGTGAATTCTACACATGTGCATGATTGTTTTGTAAGTTCACAACCTCTGTAATAAAAATATATTAAAAATATAATAGGGTGGGTTGGGGGAAAATACACCAAATGTAAGATACAGGTATAGTTAGTAGTATTTTGATGATGCTTTTGCATAGTTTGTAACAAATGTTTCACAACAATGCAAGGTGTTGGTGAAGGGGTGATATATGGGACCCCTATATGATGTTATGCATGTTTATTTTGTAAGTTCACAACTTTTACTACACACTTATTGTTTATGTATATTCATGTGTGAATGATATAATTCAATTAAAAATATATTTTAAAAAAAAGTATTGCTGGAGAGAGGTCTGACATAAACACATGACTTGTCTCTTCCTGAAGACATCTACCAGATTCTGAAACTGCATAGGCAGGAATGTAAACAGATAAGTTCAAAACCACCAAAGAGCAGAACTGAATGTTCTATAGTCTTTTACAATTGGGAGGCAGAGACCATCAAGCCCTCAAACAAAAGCTCATATGACAATGTCTGAAGAACAGGAAGAAAGCAGAGATGGACCAGTGCTTCCTAAAAGTTTGCAAGCCAATCTAAATCCATCTCAATCCCTCACTGAATTGAGATAACCACATTCTTACCCTTGTTCCTAATAAAAAGGTTGATCCCATCTAATAGCATAAAGGGCAAAAACTCTCCATATAATCTGGAGTCTCTATGGCATTTTCTACAGTATCTAACACACCATAAAAAATTTACTAGACATGTAAAGAGACATGAAAATGTAACTAATAACCAAGAGGAAAAACAATAGAAACAGATCTACAGTTGATCAAGATATTTGAGTTAGTAGACACAGACTTTAAACTGTTATTAATATGTTTAGAAAATACAGGAAATGATGAACAGTGGAAATGATGGAAGATTTCAGCAGAAAATTGGAATACATAAAGAATCAAATGGATATTTTAGAATAAATAATTTATTGGATGACTGTTTGAAATTGGATCATGTCCACCACAAATGCATGTTCAGGTCCCAACCCCTGGTCCTGTGGGTATGAACCCATTTGTAAATAGGACCTTTGAAAATGTTGTTAGTTAAGGTGTGCCAAAACAATGAGGATGGGCTTTAATCCGATGTAACTGAAGTCCTCATAAGTAAAAGAAATTGGAAACAGTAAAGGAGAAGCCAGAGAGAAGCAAGAAGCTGGAATTCAACAGAACCAGGAATAAAAGACACCACTATGCGCACTGCTATGTGATGGAAAAGCCAAGGAACCCCAAAGATAAGCAGCCAGCTAGAAGCTACCAAGCATTAATGTAAACAAGGCTTCTAGCCTTTGAAACTGTGTGAACCAATAAATTCCTCTTGTTAAGCCAACCCATTATATGGTATTAGTTTTAGCAGTGGAGAAACTAAAACAATAGCTACAACAGCAGACTGACACAAGTAAAGACAGGATCACTAAACTGAAAGACAGGTCTACAGAAAATATGCAAATGAAGCACAGAGAGGAACAAAGGATGGGAATAACAGTCAATGGGTCTAAGATGTATAAGTGGACTCCCAGAAAGAGAGAGGAGAGAAACAACAAGAGATAATGGCTGAGAATGTTCCAATATTGGTGAAAAAATAACCTACAGATTTAACAAGCTCAGTAAATCCCAAGAAGGATAAATATAAAGAAAACTATATCTAGGTATATCATAATAAAAGTGTTGAAAACTGAAAACAAAAAGAAAATCTTAAAAGGAACCAGAGTAAAAAGACAGTGTAGGGATGCGGATGTGGCTCAAGCAATTTGGCTCCCGCCTACCACATGGGAGGTCCCAGGTTCAGTTCCCAGTGACCCTAAAGAGAAAATAAGCAGACACAGAGAGCACACAGCAAATGGACATAGAGAGCAGACAGCAGCCGCAAATAACGGGGTTGGGGGGAGGGAGAGAATAAATAAAATAAATCTTAAAAAAAAAAAAAAGACTGTAACTTGAAAAAAGTATCAATAAGTCTGGAGGCTGAATTTCAACAGAACTGTGAAAATCAGAAGACCATGGAATGACATCTTAAATTGCTGAAGAAAAAACCCTGCTAGCCTTGATTTCAATATCCAGGGATGTTTTTGTTTGCTAAAGGATGCCAAGGCAATAGACCAGAAATATATTGGCTTTTACAATGGGAATTTATTAATTTATAAGCTTACAGTTCTGAGGCCAAGAAAAATATCCAAACCAAGGCATCAGGTGAAGCTCTCTCCCTTGAGACACAGCTGTTGGTGGTCCTAGACTTCTGTCATATGGCAGGGCACAATGGCAGCATCTGCCAGTCTCTGACTTCTCTTCCCAGGCTTCATTGCTGTCAGATTCTGGCTGCTCCCTCTGTGGCTTTCTCTCTCCCAGGTTCTATTGATTTCACCTTTTTATTCTGGTAGCTTTCTCTCTCCACCCCTATGGATTCCTCTCTGAGCTCCTGTGGGTCTTTTCTCTCTGCTCTGTCTCTCCGTATCCATCCCATTTATAAAGGACTCCATTAAGAGGATTAAGACCCACCCCTGATCATGCCTTACTGAAGTAATCTAATCAAAGGTCCTTAACTGAAGTAACTTAACCAAAAGTTCCCACCTACAATAGGTTCACAAACACAGGAATGGATTAGCTCCAAGGGCATGACTTTTGGGGTCTACCCAGCTTCAAACTGTCTCAAGGGGGAAAAGTCAGAATTCAGACAAAAGAAAGATGTTGTCATATAAACAAAAACAGAGAGTTCACTGTCAGTAGTCCTACTTAAGGAAAATGATCCTAGATGGAAACATGGAAATTCAGAAGAGAAAACAGACCACAGACAAGGGTAACTATGAATTATATTTTAAAAAGGGTGTTGCTTGTTTTAAAAGGCAAAAAGTCTTATAGGTTTTTATAACATGTGGTTGTAAAATATATGGCAACAATAGCAAAAAGCATAGGAGAAGGGTAAATGGAGTTAAACTGTTGTGAGACTCTTTCATTGTTTAGGCAGTGGTAAAAGAAATAATTTGTATTAAACTGTAATAAGCCATGTATGCTCCACCTTGACCTGGGTGCTTGTGGTGGTTTGGAGCTATATGTACCCCAGAAAAATATGCTCATAAACTTAATCTATTCTAAGTAAGACCTTTTAATGAGGTTACTTTAGTTAAGGTGTGGCTCAGGATGGTCTTAATCCTATTACTGGAGTCCTTTATGAGCAACATGAAATTCAGAGACATAGAGAGATAGCCACAGAGGGAGCAGCCAGAAGCTGAACATCTACGGAAGCCAGAAGAGAACGGAGAGGCCAGGAGAGGCCATCATGTGCATCGCCATGTGACAGAGGTGCCAAGGACTAAGGACTGGCAGCCAGCCCCATGACTGCAGTCTTCGGGAAGAAAGCATTGCCTTGATGACACCTTGATTTAGACTTACTTACAGTCTCAAAACCATGACCTAATAACTTCTCATTGTTTAAGCCGACCCACTGCATGGTATTTGCTTGAGCAGCCAAGGAAAACTAAAAGAGTGCTACTTACAAAGGTGTGTGTATAGACATGCATACATGCATACATATATGTAGATATACACATGTAAAAATTCATACTCCTGCATAATTAAGAGCTGTGTACTTTATTGTACATATTCTATACATTAATAAACATTTTTCTTACAATAGTAATGAATCTTTGTGTTTTAATACCTTTTTCAATAACTGCTTTTAGACCTAAAAATAAAATATTGCAAAAATTAAAGTTGGACACATTCTATGTGAAGACTACACAACCTATCAAAATACTTTAAAAATTCATAATCCCATAGGATGCCAGGCCTTACATTAATCTACACTAAACAACCAATGACTAATGGACAATAAAAACATGAAAAGATTTTTAACATCTTAAGGCATTAGGGAAATGCAAATTAAAACCACAATAAGATACCAACTAGCACCCACTAAGACGGCTGTAATGAAAAAGATAATAGCAAATGTTGGTGATGATGTGGAAAAATGAGCCCTCATAGATTGCTGGTAATGTAAAATGGTACAGTTACTATGGAAAACTGTTTGGAAGAGTCTCAAAAATTAAGCATGCATTTTCCATACAACCCAGAAATTCTGCTCTGAGGTGTCTACCTACCCAAGAGAAGTGAAAATTTACAGCTACAAAAAAATTTGTATGCAAATATGCACAGCAGCTTTTTTTTGTAATAATAAAAACCTGGAAATAATCTAAATGCCCATTAACTGGTAAATGGATAAACAAAATGAGGTATATTCATACATTGGAATACTATTCATCAATAACAAGGTTTGGGGGGAGGGGAAGGAACAAACACTGATACAAGCTACAAAGTAGATGAACCTTTAAAAAAATGATACTAAAAAAAAGAAGCCAGACACAAATGATTACATATTGTATGATTTCATCTAACTGAAATTTCAAGAAAAAGAAAATCTATAGAGATAAAAAGCAGAAGAGTGATATGCTAGGGTTGGGGTGGGAGCAAGGACTCACTGCAAAAAGGTTTAAGAGAAATTTTGGGGTGATAGAAATGTTCTAAAACTGGATTATAGTGATTATTGCACAAGTGTATGAATTCACAAAAACTCATTGAGTTTATACCCACTTATAGTGGGTGAAATTTATGGTATATAAATTACACCTTAATATAACTTTTTTTACGTCAATGGATTTTATTTTTCCACTTGCAGGTTATATTCAAAATAGTCAAGGACAATTTAGACCTTAAAAATGAGAGCTGCAGAATACAACTGCAGAAGCTACAAAGATCATTTGATAGTACAATTGCAGAAGCTACAAAGAACTAGTTCCGAGCTATCTTAGGAACTAGTTGTTAAGAGTGTCAGTGGCTCTTAAATTCTAATAGAATTGTCAATTCGACCCATAGTCAGATGAATATTTGTTGATTTCATATGAAAGAAAATTATTTTGTAACTTCTTTTAAAAATAATTTTTTATCTGCTATATGTAGATGTTTCCATTTAAATTTGAGCTATACTTTCATTATTTTGATCTCATTTCTAACTGTGGTGGATTGAAGCTGTATGTACCCCCAGAAAAACATGTTCTTAAATCTAATCCAGTCCTGTGGGTGTAAACCCTTTGTAAGGAGGATGTTTTGAGGAGGCTACTTCAATTAAGATATGACACACCTCATTCAGAATGGGAATTAAGAATGAATGTATATATGGAGAGAAAGAAAACCACAGAAGCAAGAAGCTGAAAGCAACAAACCCTGGAAAAGAAGGGAGAGACCAATAGATGCTGCCATGTGCCCTGCCATGTGGCAGAAGAGTGAAGGGTCATTGGCAGCTGGTCCTCAGGAAGAAAGCATCGCTTTGATGATGCCTTGATTTGGACATTCTCATGGCCTCAAACCATAAGCTAATAAATTCCCATTGTTTAAGACAACCCATTTCATGGTGTCTTCTTTGAGTAACCTCAGAAACTGAAACAAATTTTGGTACCAAAACAGTGAGGTGCAGCTATTGCAAATACCAAAGATGTGGAAACAGCTTTGGAATTGGGTAATGAGTAGAGGCTGGAAGAATGGTGAGACACCTGATAGAAAAGGCCTAGATTGCTTTGAAGAGACTGTTGGTAGAAATATTGATGCTAAAGCTATTTCCAATGAGGTCATGGACAGAAATGATGAATATCTCACTGGAAACTGAAAGAAAGGTGACCTTGTTTTACAGTGACAGAGAACTTGGCAAAATTGAGATCTGATGTCAGATGGAAGGCAGAATTTGAAAGCGATGAGCTTGAATATTTAGCTGAGGAGATTTCCAGGCTAAGTTTGGAAAGTGCTGCCTGGTTTCTCCTTGCAGCTTACAGTAAAATGTGAGAGAAAAGGGGTAAGCTGAGAACTGAATATCCAGGCACCAAGAAACCAGAAATTGATGGTTTGGAAAATTTTGAGCTGGAAAGAGAGTCCCCAGAGAATAGAGCTCCATGTGAGAGTTTAACTGAACATGGAACCAGTCAGCCATTTCAGTGCAAGTCAAGATTGGAAATGCAGTTATAGAGGAAGGATCTTTGGAGAGTCCTACTGTCCGATGGTTTGCACCCCTGTGCACGACATAGAAAAACCAACAAGTTTTTTGCAAGATCTGTATTAATGGAACCATTTAGCCTGCACTAAAAGGGACAAAAAAGGAACAGATTGTAGGGAAAATCACTTCAAAGGCAGAATCATGGAAGCTGAAGTCTGGACCAAAGACATCGTCTTGGGCCAAGAGAGTGAGCCCACCCGTGTGTGAAAAAGGTAAGTTGGCTCTGGAGCTTGGAGAGGGTGGGCCTTCCACCCTGTTGTTCAGGAAGAGTGCTGCTGCCCCAGTCTTCAGAGTGGGTGGACCATATTCCCTGGAGATTCTGGAGAGTCTGGCTGCCAACCCAGTTTTCTCAGAGGGTGGAGCCTAATCCCCAGGGATTGTTGAGATGGCTGCCACACCACTGTTCTGAGTTGAGCCTGTGCACCAGAAATGGCAGAGTTTGGCCTTTACTCCAATGCTTGAAGAATGTGGTGCCTTCATTCCAGTGTTTGGGAAGAGCATGGGAAATAGTGGGGTTGCACAAGCACTTGGAAAGAGTGGGGCTGCTGCTCCATTAGGACTGGAGGACAAAACATTTTTTCCATAGATGTCTCTCATACCTTGAAATCTAATGAAATATTCCAGCAGGGTTTGGGAATTGTTTGGGACCCATGACTCCTGTTTCCTTTGGAATTTCTCCCTATAGGTGGAAATGTTTATCCTATGCCTGTCTCTTCTATGTATATTGGAAGCAGATAACTTGTTTTCTAGGTTTCACAGATCCACAGACAGAAGGGAATTGTGCCCAAGGACAGACCACACCTGTAACTAATTTTGATGTGACTTTGTACTAAGCACTGTTATTAAAGTGATTTAAGGCTTTGGGATATTGTGATGGAATGAATGTGTCTTTTTAGTCCAGAAGGTAGATTGTGGTGGTTTGAAGCTGTATGTACACCAGAAAAACATGTTCTTAAATTTAATCCATTCCTGTGAGTGTGGACCCACTGAAATTAGGACCTTTTGATGAGGTTACTTCAGTTAAGGTGTGACCCACCCCTCTCAGGATGATTCTTAATCTTCCTTCTTTATAAATGGAATAGAGAGAGATGGAGATGGAAATGGAGATAGAGATAGAGATAGCCAAGGAAGCAACAAAACCCAGAAGAGAAGGGAGAGACCAGCAGGTGCTGCCATGTGCCTTGCCATGGGGCAGATGAGCAAGGATCACTGGCAGCTGGTCTTCAGGAGGAAAGCATTACCTTGATGATGGCTTGATTTGTACATTGTTTCTCTCTTTTTCTGTACATTCTCACAGCTTCAAACTATAAGAAAAAATTCCCATTGTTTAAAGCCAACTCATTTAATGGTATCTGCTTTGAGCAGCCTAGAAAATTAAAACACTGACCAATGATAGATTTAAGTTTAGTAATGATTTTAAAATGCAAATTCTTCATATAAATACTCATGTAAATATAAAGACAATTTATTTACAACTTTGTCCTATATTTTAACTATTTTTATTACCATAGTTAATACTTTGATGGTTTTGAAAAATATATTTACAGGCTTCTGGTCATCCAAGATGGCAGTGTAAGATGCTCCAGGGTGCCACTCCCCCACAGAAATTGGAACAACTAGCAAAAACTGGCAAAGCCATATTTTTTTAAAACTCTAGAAACATATAAAATGTTGCAGTAAATGAGTGGGGCCTAATCAAGAAAATATAGCTTTAAAAATGCTAGGAGAAGTTCATGATACCATTGCTACCCCTCCCCAACCCATTCACTGGTGCAGTGTGGAGCTAGGCTGTGCTCCCTTTGTCAGTCCCTGGCCCTGTTCCAGAAGGAGGAGAAGTATTCACAATGCATTTACCAGAGAACCTATATGTCCCTGCCTTTTGTCAGGTGGTAGCCTGAAAGACTGAGCCAGGAAACTTCTCTTGGGCTTGTCCTTGCAGAACTTGCCCTGCAAGCAGAAGCAGCTTGCTAAGAGCTAAAGCAGTGAAACAAACAATTAAGTAAAAGTGCCCTGGGGCAAAGGATTACCTGCCTCAAGTCATACAATAGGAGAACCAGGTTAGGGAGAAAGTCTATTTCCTATGGAGTAGAGGAAGCATTCTAATTTCTGTAAGTAGGGGAATAACTAAGGCCATGAACAAGTACAGCCCAGTACAAGACACAGACTCAGAAAAGATGAAAAGGACCCTGCACTCCACATTTGCATCAGGCTGTTCATCTTGATAGGAATATTTAACTTTGAAGAACACAAGCCAATGCAGAGCCAATTTTCAAAGACTGTAAAGGTGTTTTTCTCCTTTGGTATGTTTTTCTCCCTTGGTATTTTTGGTTAGCTCCTGGCACTCAAGGAAATCTCTGCCATATCACCAGCTGGTTATAGCCTAAAGAAATAGATGCTCAGGGACTAAATCACAGACTCAATAATTACAATACTAAAAAGTATACTGTGTAACAAAAGATTGCAAGACAAACAAAGAAACAGGAAGTAATGGTCCATCCAGAGGAACAAGATAAAAATCCATAAACCATCAATGAAGAAGACCAGACTTTGGAAATAATGGACAAAGACTTTAACAAAATGATCAACAATATACTCAAGGATATAAAGGAAAACACAGAGAAAGAGCTAAAGGATATCTGGAAAATGATGAATAAGCAATATAAGAATCTCTATAAAGAGACAGAAATTTTTTAAAGTAGCCTAACAGAAATACTGCTATTGAAGACCACAATAACTGAAAAATTCCCTAAGCGATTTTTGACAGCAGATTGGAGCTGACAGAAGAATCAGTGAACTTGAAGACAAATGAAATGATTCAGGCTGAGGAACAAAAACAAAAAATAATTTTAAAAAGCAAACATCTTCAGAATCAACTAATATAGGAACTAATATCACTTCCAGGGAACTCTGGAATACAATAGAGACTGGACAAGGACTCTACAAATGCTGAATTGAAGAAAAAGAAAAAACAAACACAAAAATCAGGTAAGAGATTTACTTCCCAGATCTAACAATCCAGTCCCCTCCCACTCACTTGGTTCCATGCACCTTGGGAGTCAAGCAGAGGCAGCATGGCCCAGGTCTTTCCTGCTGAGATGGATGCCATAGAGCCACTCACAGACTAAGTTAGAACCCAATGCATATCCAAGTACAGGGACCCGAATCTGCAGATACCAGGTTGGAACACAAGCTGATGAGGAGTGCTGCATACAGAAGTGTCCCCCTAGAAGGAAAAAAAATGAGACTGTGGCAGAATTGCTGGCAAGAAATGAAAAAATCAATATAGTCTCCAGTGAATCACATGAAGACAAAACAGACCTTTCTCTATTGACCAGATCTGGCTACCCAGGACAGGATACTGTACTCAGGAAGAAACCAGAGACAGAAAATCACCATAGGAAGAAAAGGGGTGGGGAGAACTGAATTGCCATAAAACAGACAGGTTCCAGAACAGAAAAGGGGTGAAAAGGGGGACACTGAGTGAGGGAGAGTGAGTGAGGGAGATAATTTAAACAAATCCTAGGAGCTGGGGAGAAAACGCTGCACAAAAACAAACATAAAAAATGAACTTTCCCAGAGAAGGAACAGAGGAAGGAAGGTTTTCTCCTGTAGGTGAAACTACTACACAAAAAAAGTGCAATCTTAAAAATATACTGAATATCCAGGGCAAGAAACAGATAAGTAGGGCTGAGAAAATATGAACAGTTAAATACAGGCTACTCTAAAGATCCAGAATAAGTTGGAACAAGCATCAAAGAAGAGCCTTAACACAAAGCCAATCAACAATAAAACCCTAGACAAGAGGGAGAAACTGACCTTTTGAGTTAACTCAGATAATCAGATGTCCTGATAACAGCAAAAGTTACCACCCATACTTTAAAACAGGAAGATAAGGCTCAGCCAAGGGAACAAATGAAAACTTCAGAGAGACACAGAATTTGGAACAACTCATTAAAGAATTCCAAAAAAAATCTTCTAAACCAATTCAAGGAGATTAAGAAAATAATGGATAAAGAGATAAAGGATATTAAGAACACAATGTGTGAGCATAAAGAATAATTTGAAAGGTTAACGAGAAACATAACAGAAATTATGAGGATGAAATGCACAATAGTAGAGATAAAAATACACTAGAGGCATATAGCAACAGATTTGAACAAGCAGAAGAATCAGTGAACTAGAAGGCAGAACAATTGAAATCATATAGTCAGAAAAACATATAGAGAAAAGAATAGAAAAACATGAATAATATCTCAGAGACTTGAGTGACAGCATGAAATGTACAAACATACAGGTCATGGGTGCCCCAGAAGGAGAAGAGAAAGGCAGGGGGAAGAAAGACTATTTGAAGAAATAGTTGCTGAAACTTTCCCAACTCTTATGAAAGACATAAATATACATACCCAAGAAGTGCAACATACTCCAAACAGAATAAACCCTGATAGACCTACTCTGAGACACATCCCAATCAGGATGTCTAATGCCAAAGAAAATGAGAGAATTTTGAAAGCAGAAGGAGAAAAGTGATTCATCACATACAAGGGATCCTCCATAAGACTAAGTGCTGATTTCTCATCAAAAACTATTGAGGGGTGAAGGCAGTACTATTTAAGGTACTGAAAGAGAAAAATTGCCAGCCAAAAATCCTTTATCCAAAAAAATTCTCCTTTAAAAATGAGAAAGAGTTTAAAATATTCACAGATAAAAAGAAACTGTGAGAGTTCATCAACAAAAGACCTGCCCTACAAGAATTACTAAAGGGCATTCTGCAGGTTGAAAAAAAAGGATAGGAGAGAATGGCTTAGAGTAGTGTGAAGAAATGAAGGTCTTTAGTAAAGGTAATTAAAACAGTAAATGCAAAACCCAGTAGTACTGTATACTCAATATACAACTCTATTCTTTAATCCTGTAAGAGTCAGAAGGCATATTTCCTCATAGTGAACTTGCAAAAGATAAAGATGTCATGTCGGACAAAAACAACATAAAAAAAGGAAATGGAGGGACAAAGGAACAGATAATGTGTATGCTAATGAAGCTAAGTTGGCATCTTTTCAAATTAGTAGCTTTTACATGTAGGCTGTGTAATACAAACCAAGGTCATAAAAAAGAAAGGATTTAAGAAATGTACAGAAACAAAACTGAGGAAGGGATCAATCAGATACATTACAAAAGATCAACTATACAGAAAAAGACATCGCAATAAATGAAAAGAGAGACCAAAAAAAGATATGACATATAAAGTCCAAAGGAAAAATAGCTGAAAGAAGTACTGCCTATAAAGTAATAGCACTGAATGTTAATGAATTAAACTGCCCAATCAAAAGACACATATTGGCAGAACAATCCAACTATATGTTGTTTACAAGAGACTCGACTTATACCAAAGACACAAATAGATTGAAAATGAAAGGATGGAAAAAGATAATCCATGCAAATAATAACCAAAGAGGAGCTGGTGTAACTATACTAATATTGGGCAACATAGACTTTATGTCAGAAGCTGTTACAAGAGACAAAGAAGAACACTATATATTAATAAAAGAGGCAAGCCACCAAGAAGAAATTGCAATCATAAATATTTATGCATCTAACCCTGGTGCTGCAAAATACATAAGTCAAACACTGGCAAAAGTGGAGGTAGAAATAAGACACTTCTACAATAATTTTTGGAGACTTTAATACATCACTCTCATCAATAGATAGAATATCTAGACAAAAGTTCAACAGAGAACTTGAATAACATGATAAATAAACTAGAACTAACATACATATATGGAAGACTGCACCCCAGAACAGCAGGATATACATTCTTCTCAAGAGCAGAGGGATCGTTCTCCAGGATAGAGCACATGCTGAGTCACAAAACAAATCTCAATACATTTAAAAAGACTGAAATTGTATAAAGCAACTTCTCTGACCAAAATGGAATGAAGCTGGAAATCAATAACAGGTAGAGAACTGGAAAATCAAAAATTTATGAAAGTTAATAAAACAAACAAGCAATGGGTCAAAGAAGAAATTACAAGGGAAATCAATAAATATATTGAGATGAATGAAAACGAGAACACAACAAACCAGAATGTATGAGATGTAGCATAGGCAGGGATGAGAGTGAAAGTTAATAGCCCTAAGTACTTACATTAAGAAAGAAGAAAAGAGCTAAAATAAAGGACCTAACTGAACACATGGAGGAACTAGAAAAAGAAAGCAAACCAATCCCAAAGCAAGCAGAAATTTAGAAATAACAAAGATTGGAGCAGAAATAAATAAAATAGAAAATAATAAATTTTTTTAAAAGCAATAGAAAGAATTAACAAAACCAAAATTTGGTTCTTTGAAAAGATCAGTAATATTGACAAACTCTTAGCTAGACTGACAAAGAAAATGAGAGAAGATCCAATAAATAAAATCAGAAATGAGGAGGACATTACTACTGACCCTGAAGAAATAAAAAAGATCATAAAAGGATACTATTAACAACTGTATGCCAACAAATTAGACAACCTAGATGAAATGGAAAAATTCCAAAAAACACACAATCTACATTGACCCTAGAAGAAATAAAAGATCTCAACAGTCCGATTATGAGTATAAGATTGAATCAGTCATCAAAAACCTCCCTTCAAACAAGTGCTGAGGATCTTAATGCTTGCAATTATGAACCTTATTCCTGTAATAAGGAAATAAGCCTAATTATAATTAATGCCTAGGAGTCAACTCCTGAAAACCCCCTTGTTGCTCAAATGAGGCCTCTCTCTAAGCCAAACTCTGCAAATAAACTCACTACCTTCCCCCAATGTGGAACCTGGCTCCCAGGGATGAGCCTCTTTAGTACTAAGAGATTATTACCAAGCATTAACCAGGGATGCATTTGGAAAAAGACCTTGACCAATAGGCGGAATTATTAAATAAAAAAGAGTTTTTATGGATAAAATATTTCAAAGTGAGTCAAGAGGTCATTCCAGAAGCTATGCTTATGCAGATCTCAGGCATTTCACAATTGCCACAGCAATCAAAGCCTCAAACAAAAGTGCTCCCAAGGGCACTAGGGATTTCCAGACACCATACACAAGCCACACACAACCTCATAAAATCAACACCCCCTCGGTGGGCCCTATTTGGGAATATGTGAAAATCTATCTCCCCAATATAACATAGTTATACTCATTTATAATTCCCCTAATCATGATTCTTCAATTCCTTTTATTTGAACTTATAATTTTCAATGTACCTATTAAATATATTTCTCAGAGACTTAAATCTTCAGATTGTTCATATGCCAGTTGAGCCCTGAAATCCTGCAGAGTTGCGGCCCACTCCTACTCTCCAGTTCTTTGGGCTTGCCCTGGGCAAGAACAACAACAAAAACAGTGATGATGGACAAGTCCCATCCCCAAATCAAAGAGTATCTTCAAGCAAAACAATTCCTTTTCTCTGTCCCATAATATCTGAGCCCCTCTCAGCTTAAAGCAGTCAGAGTGGGTACCACCCCAAATCCTTCAAGATTGAGGAATGCATAAAAATAAGGGGGAGTATAACCACAGACCAAAGCAGATATATTGTTATTGTAGTTATTATCTTGTGTCAATGGAGTAACTTGTAACATTGATATAAAAAATAAAATAAATCAAAAGAAAAAAAAAGAAGAAACGCCGAGGACCAGATAGCTTCACATTTGAATTCTACCAAACATTCCAAGAACAATTAATACCAATCCTGCTCAAACGCTTCCAAAAATTTCAAGAATAGGGAAAACTACCTGACTCATTTTTGAGGCCAGCATGACCCTAATCCCAAAGCCAGATAAAGATACTACAAAACAAGAAAATTACAAACCAATTTCCCTTATGAATATAGATGCAAAAATCCTCAACAAAACAATTGCAAATCAAATCCAAGAGCACACTAGAAGAATTATACAGCATGATCAAGTGGATTTCATCCCAGGAATGGAAGGGTGGTTCAACATAAAGAATTAATGTAATATATCACATTAACAAAATAAAGGGGAAAACACATGATCATCTCAATTGATGGAGAAAAGGCGTTTGACAAAATCCAGTATCCTTTCTTGATAAAAACACTTAGAAAAATAGAAATAGAAGGAAACTTCCTCAACATTATAAAGGGCACATACGAAAAGCCCACTGCTAGCATCATACTCAATGGTAAAAAACTGAAAGCTTTCCCTCTATGGTATGGAAAAAGCCAAGGATGCCCACTATCACCATTGTTGTTCAACCTGTGCTGGAAGTTCTAGCCAGAGCAACTGGGAAAGAGAAATAAATAATAGGCATCTAAATTGGAAAGGAAGAAGTAAAATTTTCACTATTTGCATATCACATGGACCTATATATAGAAAGTCTCTAAAAATCTACAACGAAGCTACTAGAGCTAATAAACAAATCCAGCAAAGTGGTGGGGTACAAGATGAACATGCAAAATTCAGTAGTGTCTCTATACACTAGTAATGAGCAATCTGAGGAGGCAATCAAGAAATAAATATTCCATTTACAATAGCAACTAAAAGAATTAAATATCTAGGAATAAACTTAACCAAGGGTGTAAGGGACTTATACATGGAAAACTACAATAATTTGCTAAAAGAAATCAAAGATCTAAATAAATGGAAGGACATTCCATGCTCATGGATTGGAAGACTATTGTTTAGATGTCAGTTCTACCCAAAATTGCCTACAGATTCAACAAAATACTGATCAAAATTCTAAGACTCTACTTTGCAGAAAAGGAACAGCCAATGATCAAATGTATTAAGAAGAGTAAGGCCCTGAATAGCCACCTTGGAAAAGAATGAAGTTGGAGTACTCACACTTTCTGACTTAAAAAAAAAATTTTTCAGGGCTCCTTTTGTATGCAGCACTCCTCAGCCTTGTGTCTACGTGGACTTGGGTCCCTGTGTCTGGATATGCGTGGGGATCTAACTTGCTGCTGTGAGTGGTTCTACAGCCTACATCCACAGCAGAAGGAACCTGGGCCATGCTGCATCTGTGCAGCTCCCAAGCTGCATGGGCCCGAGTGAGGAGGAGGGGTCTGGACTGGTGGGTCTGGGAGGGAAATTTCCTACCTCATCTGGGAGAATATTTTTCTTTTTCTTCAATTCAGCATTTGTGGAGTCCTTCTCCAGTCTCTGTCGTCCTCCAAAGTTCTAAGCAAGTGGTATTGTCCTTTTATTAGTTGATTCTGAGGGGAGACTTTTGCAGGGGATGTCTATCACCATGTTGATGATGTCACCTTCTCATCTTGGCTTTTCTGTTTTTTTTTTTTTTTACTTTCTTTTTTTTTACTTTATTTTGTACATTTAATAATTGAAAATATAAACAAAAACTAAAAAGTAAACACAGATGAATAAATATATACATTTCTCAATTAAATGTAATGGATACATTAAAAATTTTTTTTTGAATCATACAACATGTTACACAATATATTTGATTCATAGTAATGCAATCATACAGTCTTTGTCCTTTTGTGTCTGGCTTGCTTCGCTCAACATGTCCTCCAGGTTCATCCATGTTGTCATATGCTTTACGACTTCATTTCTTCTTACAGCTGCATAATATTCCATCATGTGAATAGACCACAGTTTGTTTATCCATTTGTCTGTTGATGGACACCTGGGTTGTTTCCAACTTTTGGCAATGGTGAATAATGTTGCTATGAACATCGGTGTGTTCATCTGTTCATTTCACTGCTCTCAGTTCTTCTGGGTATATACCCAGTAGTGGTATTGCCAGGTCATGTGGCAAGTCTATATTCAACTTCTTTAGGAACTGCCAAACAGTCCTCCATAGTGGCTGTACCATTCTGCATTCCCACCAACAGTGAAGAAGTGTTCCTATTTTGATAAATCTTAAAAGTAACTTACTTTACAAATAAAATGACTTGTCTTGGAGTTGCTTTCTTGAAGAATGTTTTAGTTTCCTAGAAAGCAGATACCATGAAATGGGTTGGCTTAAACAATGAGCATTTATTATCTCACAGTTTGAGGCTGAGAAAATTCCAAATCAAGACATCATCAAGGCGATGCTTTCTTCTCAAAGACAAGCATCTGGCAATTCTTGTTCCTTTGTCTTATGGCAAGGCACATGACTGCGTCCGCTGGTCCTCCCTTCTCTTCTGTTTTGTTGATTTCAGCTTCTTGCCTCCATGACTTTCTCTTTGCCTGCAATTCATTCTCTCATAGCGAACTCTAGTAATAAGATTAACCCCTTCCTGAATGAGATGGGTTACACCTCAACTGAAGCAGTCTCACCGAAAGATACTATTTAAAATGGGTTTATATCCACAGGAATGGATTATATTTAAGAACATGTTTTTCTGGGGTACATACAGTTTCAAACCACCATAGGCAATAATAGTAGAACTGCTGAAAACCGAAGAAAAGGAGAAAATCTTAAAAACAGTGGGGAGTTATGGAATACAGAATTACATTATCTTTAAAATAATGAAAAATAAGAGTGACAACTGACTTTCAGCAGAAATGGAAGAAGCAAGAATACAAAGGAATGCCATCTTTAAGTATAGAAAGAAAAGAACTGCCAATCAAAAAAATTCATACCCAACAAATATCATCCTTCAGCAATGAAAGCTCAAGTAATATATTTCTCAGAAGAGCAAAACCTGATTTTTTTTTGCCAGCATACCAACACCAAAAGAAAGAATGAAAGAATTTCTTTAGGCAGAGGGAAAATGCAAGCATGGGAATACAGAAAGGAATTAAGAGTAGCAGAATTTGTAAATCTAAATGAATATTTACTGTATTAAACAATGATAATTTTATTTGTGGTTTAAAATATGTGTAGAAATAAAACATATGGTGACAAAAGTACAAAAAGCAAGAGGCAATAAATTAAGTTAAAGTGGTCTACATTGCTTGCATTGTCCAGTAAGTGCTAAAAGCATTAATTTATAGTAGACTAAAAGTTAAGGAGGCATGATGTAATCCTCAGCCTTTCTCAACCAGAGTTCCACGATAAAATTAATCCCTAATGCCCCATGGCTTCCACTTAATGTAATGAATTAACTTACATTCATTCAGCATGTTTTCCTCCTAAGATTGGGAGCAAATAAAGATGTCCACTCTTAGTACTTTTATTCAACAGAGTCCTAGAAATTCTAGCCAGTGTAATGAGGCAAGAAAAAGAAATAAAAGGCAAACAGATTAGAAAGGGATAAATAAGACTCTCCCTATTTCACATGACATGATAGTTTACTTAGAAAATCCCAAGGATTCTGCCAAAAAATTCCTAGAATAAGTGACTCCAGCAAGGTCGTAGCATACAAAAATCAACTGTATTTCTATATAATAGCAATTAATACATAGAAACTGAAATTAAAAATACAATACCATTTACAATTGTCCCCCAAAATGAAATACTTAGTTGTAAATCTAACAAAGCATGTAGAGAACCTTTTGCTGAAACCTACACAAGACTGATGAAAAAAATAAAAGTATATATAAATAAATGGAGGGGCATACCATGTTCATGGATTGGAATGCTCACCATAGCAAAGATGATATGCAAGTTTAATGCAATTCCTATGCAAATTCCAGCAGAACTTTTGTACATGTAAACAAGATTATTCTAAAATTTATATGTAAAGCCAAAAGAACTGGAATAGCTAGAACAATTTTGAAATAAAAAAAGACAATAAAGTGGGAAGAATCAGTCTACCCAATTTAAAGACATTAGGTACCTACGGTAATTAAGACTACGTGTTATTGGCAGAGGGATAGACACATAGATTAATGGAACAGAATAGAGAACCCAGAAATAAACCTACACAAATATGTCCAACTGATATTTGACAAAGGTGAAAAGCAATTCGATGGAGAAAAGATTGCCTTTTAAACAAAAGGTTTTGGTGTAGTTGGACACCCATAGGCAAAAAATATGGACCTCAACCAAAGTCTCACACCTTACACAAAAATGAAATCAAAATGGATCATGGATTAAATGTAAATTGTGACACTATAAAAGTTAAAAAAAAAAGGAGAACTAGGCAAAGAGTTCTTAGACTTAATACCAAAACCACCATCCCTAAAAAGAAATATGGATAAAATGGACTTCAATATTAAAAATTTTTGCTCTGTAAAAGACATTGCTAAGAGAATGAAAAGTTAGAGAGTGGGGGAAAATATGTGCAAATCACATATCTGATAAAGGACTAATATCTATGATATATAAATAGCTCTTAAAGAGCAACAACAAAAAAACCAAACAATCCCATTAGAAAATGAACAAAAGACATGAACAGACATTTCACCTAAGAGGATGCACAGTTGGCAAATAAACAAATGAAAAGATTTTCAACATCATTAACAATAAGGGAAATGCAAATTAAAAATGCAATGGCATATTGCTACACACTTAGCAGAATGGCTAAAACATAAAATAGTGAGAACACCAAATGCTAATGAAGATTCTGAAACTTGACCACTCATACATTGTTGGTGTGAATGTAAACTGGAAAATAGTTGGCAATTTCTTAAAAAAAACATAGGCTTACCATACAATCCAACAATCTCCAAATAATATTATCATTGCTTTATACGATCAATATTCATTTACCAATTCTGTTGCTCTTCATTCCTTCCTGTATTTCTATGCTTGCCTTTTTTATCATCTGCCTAAAGAACTCCTTTTACAATTTCCTTCAGGTTTTTTATTTGCTAAACCTGACAACCATATTGGTAACAAAACTTGAGAAGGATTTTACAAGAAAAGTAAATTACAGGCCATTCTTTCTCATGAAGTTATAAAATATTGATAAATTAAATGCAGCAAAATATAGAAAGGATAATATCATGACCAATTTGGCATTCTTCCAGGAATGCCAAATTGGCTTAAAATGCAAAAGCTTAGCAATGTAATTTGCTTTAACATAATAAAAATGAAAAATTGTATGATCATCTCAAGATGCAGAAAACACATTTGATAAAATTCATTACCCATTTATCATTTTAAAAACTTCTACCAAAGTAATAATAAAAGGAAACATCCTTTATCTGATAAAAGATATATACAAAATCCCTACAGTCTACATTATGTTTAATGTAAAATGCTGGAGGAAGTCTTCCCGTGAGATTGGGAGTGAAACAACAAAGTCCACTAATCACTTCTATTTGGCCTTGCAGTGGAGTTCTTAGCAATTGTAATGAAGCACCACTCCCTTTCCCCCACAAAGTATAATAATCGGAAAGAAAGAAACAAAACTGTGTGATAATTTGTAGACTGTAGGATAGAAAATTCAAAAGAATCTACAGATAAACTTTTAAATTAATGAGTGAATTTAGAAAGGTCATTAGCTAGAGTTCAATATACAAAAATCATTTGTATTTCTATTTATCAGCAATATACAAAAAAAAATGTAAAGGCATGCCATTTACAATAGCATCAAAGAACATCAAATATCTAGGAATAAAGCTAATAAAACGTATGCAGGGTTCTACACAGAAAACTACAAAACTTTACTAAACAGATGGACAGATACACCATGTTTCTAGATCTGAAAATTCAATATTGTAAAACATCAATTTCAACAAATTGATTTATAGATTCAATACAATTAAAGCAGGTTTTTGAGGAATTTGAAAAGCAGATTCTAAAATTTATGTAGAAATGCAAAAGGCCAAGAAAAGCTGATAATCTTGAAGAACAATGTTGGAAGACTTACATTACCAGATACTATAGTTATTAGTTATTATTGGACTACTATTTCACATCATAGTTGAATACTAACTCCAGGTAAATTGCAGTTCTAAATATAAAAGGCAAAACACTGAAGCTTCTGGAAGATAACAGAGTAGAATATCTTCATAACCTTTCTGTAGGCAAAGAGTTCTTAAACAAGATACAAAAAGCACAAAACATGTAAGAAAAGATTGATAAACTGGACTTTATTAAAATTAAGAACCTCTGTTCATCAAAGGACACCATTATGGGTGTGAAAATGCAAGCCTCAGAGTAGAAGAATGTTTTTGCAAAATATGAAGAACTCCTACAAATTAGTAAGAAAAAAACATCAATTTTTGAAAAGTGGGCAAAAAGACTTTAACAGGCACTTCACAAAATGCTATCCAAATGGCCTATAAAATATATAAAAATGTGCTCAACATCAATGAGATAACTCTAAAAACCACTAAAATGGATAATTAAAAGAAAACTATTTCAACTTCAAAAACTAGAATAACAGACAAAAGGCTGCTTAACAAATTATGAAAGCATTACTTAAAAAAATCCTGTCCAGGCACATCTATCTTTTTTAATCCTAAAAACAAACTCAACTGTTTCCCCAATGTTCTGAAAGATGAATAAATGAGCACAAATTGGTTAAATGACATGGCCAAGATCTCCTTGTTAATGAAGGAAATGTAAAAAAAAAAAAAAA
>JAQZBX010030370.1:0-26836 GCA_029593785.1 Cabassous unicinctus | reverse complement strand
GAGGCCCCGGGTTCGCTTCCCGGCGCCTCCTTGTGAGGGCAGGCCGGCTCGCGCGGTGCCCTGGGCTGATGCGGCAAGACCTCACAGCAAGGGGGAGATAAGCAGACACAGAGAAGACACGCAGTGAATGGACACAGCAAGCACAAGCAGCAAGGGGGGGATAAATAAATAAAATAAATAAATCTTTAAAAAAAAAAAAAAAAAAAAAAAAAAAAACAGATTGGTATTAGCTCAAGTAAAGGGAGGTTTACTAGAAGGATACGAGGAGCTGTCTTGGCACCCATTTGTAGGAAGTGTGGCTGGACCTCAGGGGAACCCTCCCCCTCTCACATTGTCTCCTTGATTAGGGTTACTACTACTTTCTGCTACCCCCAAGGACTGTTCCAGTAATGTTCACTTACTACAATGCTGTAATATCTACACAACGTCTCAAGTTTATGAAAAATCACGTCTCTTTAGCCAACGTGTTGCAAGTTGTTTCAAGGGAAGCTGTAAAACTGCTCACAAGAAGTCATGTTAATTCACATTCATTTAAAATAATGAAATGAATCTACTATATAACTTTGTTTGTGCAAGTGCAGAAGGGGATTCTGTCACATCAAGACTAGATAATCAAGTAGTTAATGATAGGGTGCCAGAATTCCAAAGAGGTTGGGAGTCACTGTTGTTGAGGGCGGTCAAAGAATTGGTTCCCCAACAAGGCACGTGGCTCCCAGCCAGCATACCTCATAATTGGTTCCCCTCTATTCCCAACTGTTTCCCACCCGCCCACATCCTCCCTGTCCTCCGGCACTGCATTTTTGGCTCAGAAAGCTTTTTTTGCTCATAATGTCTCAGTTTAGCCAGGAGCATGTAGAGTGTAAGGTATTTCTGCTCAACTTTTAAACATTCAAACAGCTACTTCTTAGAGACATGGCAGCTTGTAAGTATTGGATGTGCTGGTCTGGTTTGTTATCTCTTCAAAGTTTTAAAGCCTGCTTTTCAGTTCCTTGTTTCAAATATTTGACCAGAGGTCAGAGTCTAGAACGTTAGACCCAGATGGTTGTAAATAGCTACATAAGGGGACTTGAAGGTCATTGGATATAAACCAATCTAGCATGTGATACTGAGATCAAGGACTGAAAGGCAAATTTGGATTTCTTTAAAAGGAATAAAAAAATAGAATGTCATAAAGTAGAGTATGCAGGGGGATGGTGAATGGAAAGAACTTGTAGTGGTCTTGGTTCTCTGATAAATGACAGGTTGGTCACCTCCATTGCCATGACTCTGGCTATACTGTACTGCCCATACTACCATTGTAACTTCCAGAAGGTGGAATCTGATGAGTCATGCCTACTCTGGAGTGTTTGGCCAGGGTGGTAACTGGAACTGCTTGGATGGCTAATGCTGTTGGCACCAAAAGTCCAAGAGATAACTTTGGTCAGATTAAATAAAGATATTTTAGGGACACAGAGAAACGGAAACAGTTTTTTTTTCTCCTTTCCTAGAAAAGAATGATGCAATAGATTACAACCAGCATTTGGGTGAATCCCTCCTGCTAGACTTGGAGGGAGCCTGGGCTACCTGGCAGAGAGGCGAGGGAAGGTCATTAGCCCTAAGTATTCTGCAAGGGGCCCACATCCAGAGCCTGTTTAGTTTCAGGGCAAGAGTGGGACCAGCATTCTTGTTCCATCTGTGAATGGCCCTGGGGCAGGGGGCTGGGAAAGGAAGATACCACTTTTAATCCCTCCTGGAGCAGTCCCTAAAGCCCTCTAACTATCTCAAATGTTTGGTCTACTGAAGGTGTGAATTAGTGTTCTTTTTAATCTAAAATTGATTGATTGATTGAATGATGAATTGACAATGCTTGGCATTGGGGATTTTAACATGAAAACCATAAGATCTTTTTTTTTAATATACTTTTTTATTTTTTATTTTTAAAGAAACGTTAGATTACATAAATGTTACATAAAAAATATAGGGGATTCCCATATGCCCCACTCCCTACTCCTCCCACATTTTCCCACATTAACAACATCCTTCATTAGTGTGGTACATTTGTTACGATTGATGAACACATTTTGGAGCATTGCTAATAAGCATGGATTATAGTTTACATTGTAGCTTATAGTCTCTCCCACACATTTTTGTAGGTTATTACAAGACATATAATGACCTGTATCTGCCATTGCAATGTCATTCAGGACAATTACCAAGTCCTGAAAATGCCCGCAAATTACAGCTATTTTTCCCTCTTCCTCCCTCAGAACCTCCGGTGGCCACTGCCTTCACATCAATGATATAAGTTCTTCCATTGCTAGAATCACAATAAGTCTATAGTAGAATAACAGTAAGTCTACTCTAGTCCATCATTTATTCCCCAATTCTGAGGATTCTGGGATAGTGATGCACAGTCCTCCTCTAATTGAGAGGGGACTTAGATCCCATGAGACTGATAAATGTGACTATCTTGCTTGCAGTTGCAGGTGTTCTCTGTTCCTTTAGATGGTCATTGTCCATCATTATCTCCTTTTTAGTTATCCTGGCTGAGTCCAAGGAACTGGAGAGTAGGTGTTGTAAATCTGTTGATATTTAGGGCCCAGCTGGTGCATGGACAGCCCACAATTTAAGTCTCTTGGACATATACCTATCAACTCTAGTACTAACTATAGGTTCAGATATAAGGGGCAGAAGAGCCATGTGTAGGGAAATCACAATTGAGTCCAACTCTGTCACACTGGGGAGCATAAATTCCAAAGTAGGGCCCACTGGCAGGGTGCAAAACTCCTGGGCTGTCTACCCTGCCTATAGTGTCTGGATGTCTCCAGAGCCCTCAGGAGCCCAACTATATGAGGCAATATTTACTTTGGAAAGCCATAAGGTGTTAACCTTTAAGAAGCACACAGCAAGATGGATAAATATTTATGATATTGTGTGTAAGCGCCATAATAAAGCAAGCACAAGATATAGGAGATCTTCTGGGATTTTTGTTGGACAAAAATGTCTCTGGGAGGCCTTTTTCCTGGAGGCAAGTATTGGCTCAACTCCAGCTCCAGCTACTCTAAGAGTACTGATTCTAAAGATCACAGATCATCTCTTGTTTGGAGCCATGCCCACTGTCTAAAATTTCAGACCAAGTTATTGGTCTGCTCTCTGCAGGCCCATTAATTGTTATCCATCCCACATTGCGACTTCCTGAGCCAATACCTGTCAAGATAGTGCCAGGAACAGTATAGCAAGTGTTTTTCTCACATGATCTTCTTCTGTCAAGACAGGCTCGTTCCCAGTCTGTCTCCCACGCACTAACTGGCCCCTTTATTTTCTGATTTCTATCACACTCCTTCCGGCAGCCCTGTTCTCCAGGGTCAGCTTGATGAAGAGCTCAAAAGGCAAGAAACCAGTAATGGATAAACTGATAGACTTGAAGCTCAGGAGCTGAGCAGTAAACACCCAGCACATGTGAAAATAGATGGGAGAATGCGGTTATTCTGGATAAAGAATCCAAGACAGTGTGTCTGTTTTCCTCACCATTAGCAGCTCTTACTGCATTAGTATTTGGGAAAAAAGAATTCTTTCTTCATGCAAAATTATAAAACGCATTCTTTTAAGAAGATGAAAAATGCTTCTGTTTTAGACAAATCTTGTGAGAGTTCAAGGATCACCAACTTTTTGGCAAAACTGAGTTTCAGTGGCTTAAAAATTAAATAAGAAAACTAAAAAGCACAGGTTTCCTTGCCTTCTCTTTTTACTTAAAAGTACATTTCCTAGGCCTTTGTTCTCCAGCTTGAAAACAGGAATGGAGAAATATTCAAGAGATACTAGTAACACTAAAGTTTCAGCAACCTGAAGATGAAGCCTATTCATAGAAGCGGATGCTCCATTTAAGAAGCTGTCTGAAAACCATGTAGCATTGAAGAAGCTGTAATCACTGGTTCAGACCTTGGTAAAATAATATCTAACAAATATTAGGTGCATTGGATAGTCAGGCACAGTTCTAAGTGCTGTGCATATACTAATCTATTTATTCTCTTAGAAACATAAAGGATTAGGGGTCCCTTTTGATTCTGGTGTGTCCTGAAATGAGTTAATACAGAAACTGTCACAGAAAAACAGGTTCAGCAAAAAGGGAATAGCCAATATAGGCATAACTATCCCTGTGGCTTAGTGGTAAAGATTGGACACTTGTACCCTTAGGGGAAAAATGATGAGGTCAGAGTAGACCCTGATAGATCACATCTGGTGCTTTTGGCTTTTGCTGTAGAGCCTGGAATCAAAGATGATCTGGTGGGAAGCCAGGCAGACAGTTTGGCCCAGGCATTCATCCACAGGGGCTGGTCAGAAAGGCATGATTTGAGTTGAGACTATGGACACACCTGATTAAAACAGGAGGGCTGGAAAAGGGTGTGGGTGCAGGAGCCTAGAGAGAAGCCTCACCCTCTGGGACAAAGTAGCACATGCTTTTTACAGGGCTTTGTTGTTTAGGGGTGCCCTACGAGGACTCTGTGAAGGGCCAAAAGGTTTCCAGCACCATTTGAGTACACCATTCCAGGTCCCGGTGACCCAGACAAAGGAGGGGATAAATTATGAGAATTACAAAAGCAGGGAGAAGTTGTGCCACATTTCATCCAAACACTAACAAGTGGCTATAAACCAGGATAAGAAAAGGATGTAGATCACCCGTTCAAGCCTTGGAGGCTGTGATTCAGTGCTGCCTTTTCTAGCTGTTCTGGGATTCTGGTCCTTAATCAATAGTACTGATACTCCCCACCCCCACCCCCCCCTTCATGGCTCCCTTGTCTGTCTGCTCGTTTTCTGCTTGTTGTATCTGCTCGTTGTCTCTGCTTGTTGTGTCTGTATTGATTTTTGACATGTCTACTCCTATGGTTGTTTTCAGTTGTTTGAACCCTACTTGGCTTTGACCAATAGGCACTAATGCCAGACTTTTACCACTAAGCTCATAATCTTGTCAAAGAAATGGTGATGCCAAGAGGTTCATTGCAAATTATTATTTATAATCCACATGTGTGGGGGGTTTGGTGTCTTGTGATGTTCTTTAATCCTAATCCCCTATGTAGTGATCTAAATAAAGGCCAAGTAAATTTTTTCTGGTAAAGAGCTAGATAATAAATATTTCAGGCTTTGCGGGCAGCACTCAACTCTGCCATTGTAGTGTGAAGCAGCCATGGACAAGGGGAAAAAAAAAACCCAACCAAACAAAAAACACCGAATAGGCATGACTGTGTTCCAATAAAACTTTATTTACAAAACAGGCAGCAGTGCGAATTTGGTGCATGGACCATAGTTGCATGATCTAAATAAATAAATACACAAATAGACAAATAGATAAATAAATTTCATACTTTGCATGAGCAATTTCTTTTTCATTGTCCTTTCCTAAAGGATGCAGTGAAAGAAACAATTTTGCCTGCATGGAGCCGTAAGTCACTGCCACTTCCTTTGTAGCTTTGGAAGTAAATATCCTTAAACCAAACTTCATGCCTGCTTTCACGGTACAGTGTGGGCTGGACTGTGAAAGAGAGGGACCCCATTTGCTTCTTTTCCTTCCATCTAGTGAAGTTCTTTGTACAAAGCAGGTCTCTGGTATGAGTTCAGTAGCTTCTGCTAGATGGCCTCAATTCTTCCTCCCACTTCATTGCCAAAAATGACCAACCAAACAGCCTTTGTAATTTTCCCTTCTTCTGAGTGGCTTATACTCTTAAAGAGTTAATAGAGTTAAAGACAAGGCAAATTCATTTCCTCTAAAACCCAGAAGAAACGCCAAGACAAAACTTGAGTGAAAAATTACTAGCAGAGAGTTATTCTAGCCAAAATCAAGTCCAAAGGTTAAACATGTTTGCCCTTCTTATCTAAGGAATGGGTAGAATTTGCCTAACTCTAAATTCTCTTTAGCGATTAACAAATTCACCTCCTGTGGGCTGCAGTAAAATAATAACTCAAATTTTGTATTGTGTTCCCCTCTGCTCGTTTTTGTTAAACATCCTTCTCCTTACTATTTAGATATCTCAGTAATGGAGCAAACTTAATAATAATCCTGTCACGTATGCACAGGCTACCCTCTTGTTTCACTCTGATTTAGCTTTCATTCAGATAATATGGGACTTTTAAAGTCAAATGAGAAGCCACAGTTTTAATGCTTTTCCTCTTTTTGATACGTGAAATCGGGGCCAATGCTGAGAGTAGTTTGGCAAACTGTCAGCAACTGATAATATGGCCAAAAAATTTGACATGTCAGCTATTCTACTGTTAGCTTCTTTGGGTGCCATGAGCCCATGAAAAGTAACAAAGCCCTGTATTGTTCCCATTCATCTGTATATATGGCTAGTGTTCATGTAACTGTTTTTGTCATGGTCTGAGCCTGTCAAATGGGGAATTCTCAGGTGTCTTTGTTTTTCTTTAGAGCGTTTTCCCCAATTTGATCTGTATTTGATAACTAATGTGCACCATGTACCTGGTACAGCAGGATCACACATAAGCACTGCTAAAGCCATTCTTCCAACGGGGCTGACAATAGAGTTGAAGGTAGGACATTTCACTGGAAGAACTGTAGCAGCTAACATTTACTGAGTGCTTCCTATTGCCAAACACTCTTCTAGGTATTTGAGAGCGGAGAACTTTCATTCTCACAGCAACACTATGAGGAGGGTGCTAGTGCTATCCTTACTTTATGGCTAAGAAACTTAAGTTACAATGATAAGTAAGACTTGCCCAAGGCCCAGGGTTGGTGAGGACCAGAGCTAACATTATGAACCCAAGTGATCTGGCTGCAGAGCCTTACCTTTAAGCATTACTCTGCTGGCTTTCTACCTGGGAAATACTCCCTGTACTATATCAGAATCTTGTTATGTTTTCCTCATTGAAAATCAGTGTTCTTTAAGTCCTTTCAGCTAATGCCAAATTAGTTTTGGATCTATGTACTTGATCATGGTTGCAGGATCACCTTTACAGGAAGGGACTGAAGTAGGCAGCCTTTTGAGGTCTTTGCCAGCTCTGTGGGATTCAGGATTTGATCTCTCAGCCTATGAATCATCAAGGCAACTTGGGCACCATTTATAAGCAGTTACATTTTCTCTAACTAGGCCTACTCACTGGAAATGTCACAACTCTCCCAAAATTAAACATTTTATTTTTTGTTATGTCATTATTGAATAAAGTTAGATAGTGACTATTTGCAGGCCTACTATTTCCTTACAGAGTATGCATTCAGGGAGTGTCAGAGGCCCAGGAAAGAGAGGGGTAGAGTCCAGGATCTCTCCCAGAGTAGCCCTGCAGGCCAGCAGCTCCTACTGTTGCAGTGGTTCAGAGGGGAAAGGAAACTGATGGGTCAGAATTGCTGCTAGAGTAGAGGGTCAACCCCATCAACTCCAGCACCCCTATTTATAAATTTATAAAACTCCTTTTACTACAATGAAATGAATTTCATAGATAATATACCCTACTTATACATGTAACTAAAAAATGAATATAATGCCCCAACTGAAACATAAAGAAAAAATAAAAGACAAGTAAATGATATTAAAATAAAGTAATGTTTATTGCCCAGGGCTGACAACAGTAAAGTCGTAATGATGTAGTCAAATGCTTGCACCTCTGTGTAGACTCTCCACACATGCAACATCTAAAAGTGTGAACCAATACAAGGCTGATGTGTATGTTTCACATACCATAAGTGTTTTTGCCATGGGAGAAGAGATTTTCCCAGTGGTGAGGGCTCTATGTGAAAACAATATGCAGTCTTCCTTTGACTGAACAAAACTTTCACAACAAAACAAGATGCAATTTCCTCTATTTATTTTAGTGGCATTACTGGGAAAGTCAGCTTAAATTAAAACCAGGCAAAAAAATACTGTGTGTTAATATGTAAAAGAGAGTTGAGCCCTGGATTTGTCACCTACCCGAATTCATTCAAAAGTTAAGCAGGGTGTGGGATTGTTTTTTTTGTGGTGTGCGTCCATTCCACACATTTCACAACAGCTACCAAATCTGGACCCACTCACTAAATGTGAATAATGACCCTCAATTGTTGGGACAAACAACCACTCCCGTAAATTTCCAACTTACTCTCCAAGGGTGCTAGCACTCTAATTGACAACCATTAAGTTAGGGCTTCCTTAGTCACAAATCTTCCTCTATCTTGCTGCCCCCTCCCTCCTTTTCCTCTTTCCCTCTGCCACCCTCTTCTTCAGCTTACTTGTTCCCTTACTTTCTCCCCAACTTGTTCTCCTTTTTCTTATCCCTTCCATCTTTCCCCCTTCATCAGGGAGGTGGTATCCAGTCAAGCTTTCTTCTTTTAGACTTTTGGGGAATGCTTTTTTTTTTTTTTTTAGTTGAATATTGAAGAGGGTGAATTATACGGTGAAGCATTTGTAATTAAAATAAATATATCTTTATCTGTTCTAGGGTGACAAAAAATTAGATAATGCCACTGTCATTCCTACTTGTTCCTCTGTGCATTATGTGTATAAAGGAATAGTGTGAAAGCAAGAGCTGGGGGTCAGACCTGGATTTGGTCCTGTTGAGCTTGGGTTTATTACTTCACCTTCCTCATTCTTCTGCAAGCCAGCTAATCCTTCAAAGGCTTTGGGAGGCAAAAGAGAATGTATGTACAAGGCTTCAACAGAAATGTGCTATGGAACTCTAAGGAATCATTAAAAGTTTCATCAATCTGATTAACCTGTTCTTTTAATATATATATACTAATATTATTCATGGCCATGGGCAGTTCAGTATAAGAACATTGCAACTGGGATTAAATAATCATATTTGAATTTGTATGGTGCATTGGTGTTTTCAAGGTGCTTTCATATAAATTGTCTAATCCTTACAATCATCTTATGAAGTAAGCAAGATGGTTATGATTAATTGCCATTTTTTTACAGATGGGGAAACTGAGGCCCAAATCATTTATTTAATAAATGCTGGGTTTGGGAATAAAATTCCAGTTTTCTAACTCTCAGTTTAGATGGCTTTCCAAATGATATAAGAGGTTATTAACCACTAATTCTTTGTAATTTTCTTGGCAAAATTCAAATATACTTTATAAAGCTCTTTGAACATAGTACACTATTCACAGTAGTACAGAATTTCTAAATCGTTTTAAAAATTTAGCTCAAATTTTACTTCTTTTGCCTGGACCCCTCCAGATAGAACTTGCCAGTCACTCTTGCAGTACTCCCATGAAGCTGTGTACACAGCCCTGTAATTACACGTATTGCATCATACAGCAATAATTTGTTTACATGTCTGTCTCCCCAGCCTCTCCTACCTCACTTTCCCCACCCCCAGGGGACAATGAGACAAGGTCTATTCAACTTTGAGCCTCCAGCACCTAGCAGGTTGCTAGATATAACAAAAGCTCAATATCTCTTTTTTTCATAAAGGGAAAACTTTTATTTTTAACTGCATAAAATTTAGAAATATTTAAACAGCAAAGAATATCCTAAACAAAATGACAAAGGTTAAAAAGAAATAAAAAATAAGAAACACATGGTTGCAAAATGTCAAATCCCCTGATCTATGAATTTAGGACTAACCTAATACAAATATCACTAAGTTTAGATTTAGTTGGGGGCGGGGGTGTCAAAGGGTTGTGTGTATGTGTTGTGTTGTTTTTACAAATCAATCAAATTTTTAAGGTAAATGTTTATTTTTACTTATAAAGATTTCTAATTATAGTTCATTGGATATAGAATGGTTTTTCTTCTTTCAAATGTCCCAAAGCTCAATGATGGCCTAAATAAGAGTGAGCGGACCTTTTATTTCAATCAAAATAAAATACCCATATGATCTAATTCTATAGGGTCCTGTGAAGTAGAAATAATATATTCATAAGAATTATATTAAAATGATCTATATTTGAAAAATACTATCTTAGGAATTATAATTCTATCAAGCCTCTATAAGAGAGCAAATGTAGCATCAATTAAATAACAGCAGTTAAACTAAAAGGAGATAAATCAAAATTAGTCTTAAAGAGAGAGAAAACAGGCAAATCTCCTTATATGGCTGTGGGTGCTCAGGGGTTGGTTGCTTTGAAAGCTGAGTCAAACTTGCCTGTGGCCCTGCATCCCCGAGTCCTCACATTTAACCCTCTTCCTTTCCTGTGGACCTGATGTTACAAGCACTGTCCTGATCCTATTGGGTCTGTGCCCAGGGCTGCTTGCTAACTAGGAGGGGCATTAGTTTTCTATTGCTGCTGTAAAAAAATTTGCCACAGTTTAGCACCTTAAACCAATATAAATTTATTATCTCACAGTTCTCTGCTTCAGGTTCACAAAGCTGTAATTGAAGTGTCAACAGGAAGGGCTCTTATGAGGAGGCTCTGGGAAGAATCTGTTTCTAGGCCTGTATTAGTTAGCCAAAGCAGTGCTGATGCAAATTACCAGAAATCTGTTGGCATTTATAAAAAGGGTATTTATTTGGGGTAGAAGTTTACAGTTACCAGGCCGTAAAATGTAAGTTACTTTCCTCACCAAAGTCAATGGCCACATGTTTGAGCAAGATGGCTGCCGATGTCTGCCAGGGTTCAGGCTTCCTGGATTCCTCTCTTCCTGGGGCTTGCCTCTCTCCAGCTTAGGCTTGCTTTTCTCCACAAGGCCAGCTGTAGACTATCAGGTGAACGGCTCGTCTCTTCCTGGGGCCTTCTCTCCTTCCTCATGATCAAGTTCCTCTGTGTGCTTGCTTCCCCGGGCTCCAGCATTAAAACTCTAACATCAAAACTCCAACTCTGTCCTTTGCTATGTCATTTATCTTTGAGACCCCACCCACCAAGGGGCAGGGCTCAACGCCCTATTGATGTGGCCCAATCAAAGCCCTAATCATAACTTAATCATGCCCAGAGGAACAGACCAGTTTACAAACAAAATCCATATCTATTTTTGGAATTCATAACTATATCAAACTGCCACACTCCAACCTCTGAATTCCAAAAAGACATTACAATATTCAAAAAACCTTAAATCAATAACAATGCAAGTACAAAATCATAACATAATCAGGTTAAAGAAATATAGTTTGTCTTGGGGCAAAGTCCAGTCTGCAGTAGATCTCTGAAACTTATAAAACAATTTATCTGCTTCCAATACACAAATGGACAAAGGATAAACATTTTCATTATCCCACAGAGAAATTGGGATGGAAACATGAGTCATGGGTCCTCTACAGTTCAGTAAACCTGCAGGGTATCCTCCACTCGGTTTCAAAGTCTGAGAGTCATTCTTAAGACAGTGGTTTCTTCTCCTTGGGGCTACATGGGGACCCATCCTTTCCACAGAGTTGCCCAATGGCCATTTTCTTGGTTCCACCCTCATCAAGCATCTGAGTGTTGACCAAGCTCTAGACCTCACCCTACAAGAGTATTGGGGTGACTGCCACACCTTACTCAATCTTTGCGTTAGTCTTAGCCCCACTAGTACAATGTGGTGAAGACAACATTCCCCCTAACCTTTGGCATACAGGCTCAACCCTTTCAGATCAACGAGTTGACCACCTGGCCTTGTGGAGAAAGGCAAAGCCTAGAGAGCCTTATAGTCAACCGCTGACCTTGTGGAGATAGTAGAGTTGCTGAGCCCGGAGAGAGACAAGCCCTGGGAAGAGAAGAACCCAGGAAGCCTGAACCCTGGCAGATGTCGGCAGCCATCTTGCTCTAACACGTGGCCCTAGACTTTGATGAGGGAAGTAACTTATGCTTTATGGCCTGGTAACTGTAAGCTTCTAACCCCAAATAAATACCCTTTATAAAAACCAACCGATTTCTGGTATTTTGCATCAGCACCCCTTTGGCTGACTAATACAAGGCCCGTTCTTGTTGTTGGCAAAAATCCACTTCCTTGCAGCTATAGACTGAGGTCCCTGTATACTTGCTGGCTGTCAGCTGGGAGCCACCCTTACCTCCTAGATTTCTTCAGTCTTTGCACATGGACACTTATATCTTGGAACTAGCAATGGTGCATTGAATCCTTCTCACACTTGGAGTATCTTGAATTTCTCCTCCTGCCATATCTCTCTTCTGCTGTCCTCTTCTGCCACATCTCCCTGTCTCCAGCCAGAAAAAGTTCTCTACTTTTAAGGGCTCAAATGATTAGATTGGGCCTACTTGGTTAATCCAGGATAATCTTCCCATCTCTAGGTACACAACCTAAATTGCACCTGCAAAGTCTCTTTATCCATGTGACATAACATATGCACAGGATCCAGAGATTAGGGTGTAGGCATTTTTTTGGGTGTCTTTATTTGGCCCACTATAGTGTCACTTGAGAAAACTAGAATTTGTATTCTACTTCAGCCAATTTTTGTCTGTTATGAGCATTTTCTTTCCTTAGCTCATAGAGCTTTCTCTCAGGCAAGAGATCTGCTGAATGCCTTTCTTGAGCATTTTTTCTCATGGAAGATAATCATTCCAGGTTTGATAGAAGGAAGCTGTTCATGGGCATTCTTTCACCAGGTCTTTAGCCATCTTCCTGTAGGGGTCTTGCTTCTGGTTTACTCTTATCATTCTGACATGTTAGGAAGTTTCTTCTCTGTCTAAGAGGTAGATTTTCTCTTTGAATGATTTTTTTGTGACGTTTCCCTACATGTTCTTGATATACTTCAGGCTGTATTTGAAGTTTCAGCTGAAGCTTTTGAAGCTCACCTTCAAGCTATGAATTTTCAGACTCCTTGCTCAGTTTGGAGACTTTTGTTTCACCTTTAAGTTCTTCATTCATTTGATTTTCTTTGCATAATTTAAAAAATATCTCTCGTTTTTCTCCTCCAAGCCTTTTTAAGGAAACATTTAAGTTGGCAGCATCAAATTGACTTCTGACTGATTGTCTAAGTGTTCTCTATTTTCTGATTCACTCTTTTTGTCTAATTCCAAATTGCCATTATCTAAGTAACCGTCTCTAAATAAAGCAAGTGAATTTATCATCTTCAGCACAGTTTCAATCAGAGATTTCTACTGGTTCTCTTTATCATTTACAACCTATTTCATTTGTGTGTTTGAGTTTTCAAGCATTTTTTTCCCTGGGTTTTTTATTTTTTGTTTCTTGTTTGGTTTCCACACTTTTTCCTTTCATCCTACAGCTTCTTGGGAAAGTAGTTTAAGGCTTTCTGAAGATTATTTTCATCCAAACCATCCATTATTTCCTGTTGAAGTTGTTCTACATTCTTCCGAGATGACTTTAAGATATTTTTGGGATTGGACACCTGGGATTAGAGGGATTTTGATGCCTCTTACAGTGACTGTCTTTGTCCTTGAAGGTGAGCCATCATCATTCTATGAAATGAGAGTTTTAGGAGGCTTGCTTTTCTATTCTTTGTTGAGAAGGTCTACTCTAACCTCAAATGATGAGATGAGGTGGACTTGTTTGCATTTTTTGTTGTGTTGCCAGAATGCTTCTAACTTCAGAGGACTGGCTTCCAAAGGAGGTGACTCATGGTCTTGTATGACCAGTCGAATCCCACTGGCTTTATCATATTCTTCAACCTGGGCAGAAAATCTTTTGGCTACCTCCTTTTCCATCCTTAAGGTATGCTGGATCTTTATTATAAAAGCAGTTAGAGCAGCAGGTACCAGAATCTCTGGGCAACCCAAAGAGACTTTGGTGTTGTCTCCATCATTCAGACAACATCAGCAGAGCACTGCACAGCTGGTCGAGGCATTGGAAGTCAACAGGCCCTCCATGGCTCCAAAGAACACTGCAGCTCTGCCCCTGGTGGCCAGTATCCTGTGGACCACAGCAACTGCACAGGAACCTGGGGAGTGTTCTGCCTTTGACCAAAACAAGGGCCCTGCAACCAGGGCTGACCAATGGTGGGGCTGGGGGAGGTCAGGTTCTACAAAACAGTGCTCTCTAACTTTGCTCTGGTCACTGCATATATAAAAACTGATATTATATGTACAGAGCATTGGAGGAAATGGGAAAAGCTTACTGCACCCATAGAGACCAGCTCATGAGCTTGGGCCACTCTAGGCTTACCTGGCTCTACAGCAAATCTCAGAGAGGGGGGAATCAAAGCAGGGCCATGTCATAGCCCATTCTCTGCCCCTGAGTACATCAGAGCATAATGGTGGGACATGCTGCACCAGAGGACCTGTGTGCCCACATCCCTGGGAGAGGCTCATTCTTTTCCTGATTTATAGTTTGCCTTCTGCAGCCTAGAAATCTGATCTGCCTATAAAGGTCAGAGGGATCTCCCTCCCCTAAAAGTTCCCTCCTTATTTGTGTTTGTCAGTGCAGGCAGGCAGAAATGGCAGAAGACTGAACAGCTTCTCCAAAGTATTAACTTATTGACCTGGATTTTAATTGTATGGATTTAGGAGAAATCAAGGGAAACTGGTAATGTTGTAACATTTCATGGATTTTCAGTGGAGCCAGTCTGTCTCTGTTCAATCCAAACTGGATGGGAAGACTCTTCTTGGTGGGGAGACTGTGGCCCAGGCTCCTTCAGTCACGTGGTCTTGCCCTCTTCAGCACGCGGCTCCCCAGGTTATCCTGGGGTTTGTCTCCTGTCTTCCGAGTCATCTTCAAAAGTGTGCCTCTGTGGAGAGAGTAGCTCCATCTCTCAGCTGAATCTGCCATCTTTTATTTCTTTATGCAACATTTCACTCTCCTAGTATCCCAGACCCAGAGTCTCCTTGTCCATCAGCCAGGACTCTGCCATGAGCAACTTGTCTCCAGTATATTTACCCATGAGCAAAATGAGAGAACTGTCTGAGAATTCTAAAGGGCACCAGGGTTGGGGCTGCTGGTGCTTCATTCCCAGGAGTCCCTCTTTCTCTCATCCCTGAGTCAGAAAAAGGCCTCCAGGTATCTATGGGTAAGCTCTACCTTCTCTGGGAACATGGCTGGCCTCAAGAAGTATTTTACAGAAATGAACATTGCTTATTAACTTGTTAAGCTCTCATGTAAGGTAAGGCAATAAACTCAGAATGGCTATTAATCTCAGAATGTAAGCATGCAAGCATGCAGCAACATGATGCCATATATACATATATGCTATCACATGATGTGTGTATAGTGTATACACACATGCATACATGAACACTTTTTAGCTAAATGCTGAAAGTAGTCTTAACCTGTTTTGGAGATTTGGCAATTATAAAGAGAAAGCATGTAATTTAAAAAATAATGGCGGAAATAGCTATAAAGATAATATCAATCTTCTGTGAGAAATTTTTATAAGAGAAATGTACAGTAAAGGCATGATTCATAATAATTTCCACCTGTAATTTTCCTTAGGAATTTGATTTTTGGCTCCAAGATGGTTTGCAGAAGTCCCAGGTATCATGGCTGTGTACTTTATCATGGCCATCTCTACTGATTCATGGGGTTAGGGAAAAATGCTTTGAATATAGTAGATGTTCATTAGTATTTGCTGATTAAATAAATGACTAACATTGGAAAAGGGATCCAACAAGCAGAAAGTGATAATAGTGGTTTTTTGTTTTGTTTTGTTTTGATTTCATTCATTTCACTCAACAAAAAGGTCCCCTACTATGTGTCAGACATTGTTCTAGGTACTGGAGGTACAGCAATGAACAAGACAGATAAAGTCCTTGCTCTTAAGGAGCATATTTCAGAGGGGTGGCAGAACATACACAAACCAACAAGAAAATATCTGGAAATAGCTATGCTGAGGGTGACTGGGAGCTGCTTAGATCCATGAGACTGGGCAGGTGACATTAAGCTGAGACATTTAAGATGAGATCTGAATAGGAGCCAGGAGCCATCCATGTTTAGATGGGGTAGAGAACAACGCAGCCAAAGGAAACAGTGAGTGGAAAAGGCCAGAGGGGCTGAGGGGCAGTGAGTACAGGGAACAGGGGTAGGAGATGAGGTTGGGAGGAAGGCTGAGCCCCAGAGCATGTGGAGCCCTGTAGGCCGCGGTAAGGAATTTCTACTTAAATGCAATGGGAAGGCATTTTTATTTGATTTAATTTAGAAAACATTTTATCACTCAATACTGGACTATGATTCTGGGGATGTGTATTCTATACTTTGTTCTGCCATTTACTAAGCATGTGGGTTTTTGGACACATCACATACAGTATCTTCCATAAAAATTGGACATTGATCTGGATGCCCTTTTTGATTCCTCGCAACCCTGAGGTTCTATGGATTATGAGTATAAGCCATTTGCACATCTGTATTATTAAACTGCAAGAGCCACTCATGAAAGAAAGCTAAATGGGAACAGGAACGGGACAAGACAGAGGGGTTGTGGAGGGCTGAGAACTACTGGATACATGGAGGCTGCTCCCCAGATACACTCCTGAGGGGCATGAAGGAAGGGATGTGGATTGGTCTGTGATCCAGAAGGAAATAGAAGGTCTATATTCAGATGAAAGTCTGAAGAGACTTTACCAAAAGAACTATTTACAGAGCAAGGTTGAGGGGACCAACAAGTAATGGTGAGACACCTGGGCACCAAGGCTACCATTAGCAGTACCAGCTGCTACTACCCTTAGGATTGAAGGTGCAGGGGAAGAAACCACACCCAGAACCCAAAGAAAGTAGCTATAGTTGAAGGAAAAGGTTTCCCCATAGGATTTGTTGCCTTCAGTTGAGGGATGCTGCCAATCGTCCAGTCTCTTGCCGGTACCTCATCGGCTAAACACAACAGGAGGACAGACAGCAAGGGCGCAGTCCACAAAAGTCAGCCTCCGAGGTACTAAGCGAGGTGAAGAAGGGTGAGAGTAGATTTAGAGTGGCACAGAAAAATTTCCAGCATATTCTGGATAAAATTAGCCATCTATATGAGCTTTTACCTGCCCTCTGTTCCTTGATAAAGAGACTGTTCTCCTTAAAAAGGAAATTTTCTCATTCATTAGCAATACGTGCAAGGGAGCACACAATGCAGGGCCTGTTGGCCATCAGCAACAACAAAGGTATCATGTGTCTCCAGCCAATATCAAGGATGGAAGCCCAGAAATATCATGGAGGTACTGCCTGGGTCAGAAGACACTGGCTGTGCAGGTAGAGATCCCTGGAAGATAAGTGTGAAGTCAAAGGAAAGGTCAAGGGGTAGATATCTTGATTCTAGAGCCCTGTGAGTACTGGAGCCAGAAGGAGGGGCCATCTGCCAGGAGTTGTAGTTGCAGAACAATAGAGAACCATGGCCAGAAGCACAGAACTGAAGCAAGAAGAGAACAGGAGAGAGATACCCCAACCTCTCCTTTCTCCTGCCCTCTGATGTCCTTTTGGTATCTGCCCTTGGATGACCACAACCTATAGACCAAAGAATTTGGGTCTGGAAAATGCAGTCCATGATGGTCAGCCTCCCAGAGAACAGAGCAGGGAAAAAAAAGGCTGGCGTGGAATAGGGTGCTAAAGGAGAAAAACTTCCAAAGTGAGTCCATTAGTACCCTAAGTTTTCTTCCCCACAGATCCTAGAGAACATAGAATTTAGCAAAATCCTGGGTCTCAGCAAATGCTTGTTAATTTAATTTCATTTTGTAGGGTTGGCTCTACCAGATCTAAATGAGTATGCCTGGGGCATAAGAGATACCCCATGGGGATCTGGTTCTTCATTATCTCTAGAGAAATATAGCATGCTTGATGCATGGAAACTGTCCAATTAATACTGGGTAAGCCAGGAAAGGATTCTTTTTGCATACAGAATTTCTTTTGTTATCCATATGTAGAATTGGGATTGAGTAAAACATTTCTCAACCTGGAACTCTTTAATAAATGGAAAGGTTGCATAAAGTTAGAGGAGAAGGCTGAGAGGACAGAGTAAAACCATTTCAATTTCCTTCCCATATATTTCTTTCCCTGAGAAATTCTTTCCTCTTACAGTAATTAAGAACAGATGTACATATGTCCTCTTTTAGATTCTACATAATGTGTTCTTTTCTCCCCAAACTATTGTGCAACAGAAAACCTCCACATATGGCTGAAGTGAGAGGAATTAAGTGGCAGATGTATATTTTACAGTTAATATTGTTCTAGAAGATGTAAAATCAAGAAGAGTTTAGAGAATCCTGGTGGTAGAGAGACAGGGAGACGAGGGAGGGAGTGGGTTTGTGGGTGCCAGATTTATGCAAACACTTAAGGCTTGCAGGATGTAGTTAATGCATGCTGTAGACCTGTAAAGACAATGGATTGAGAAAAGGCTGAGACAGTTGCCTGGGCTTGTTCTTCAGAGGGAAAAGGCAAGATATAGTAGCAAAGCTGAGCACAAGGCTAATAACCCATGAAAGGGTGAGAGGAGAGCAGTGTTGTCCTGTGAACAGATCCAGTGGGTTGCTGTTGATGGGAAGCAGTTTGACTGGAAAGGTCCTTGCTCCATCAATAACCAGGGAGAAAGATGAGAGAAGTGGTTTGCAAAATGTAGTCATTCTGTAACCAGATTTAGTCTAGGTCCTTGGCTAAACTGCAGGAAATGAATTTCAAGAGCACACCATGTTGATTAGACCAGTAAATTATTAAGGTAGGGAGAGAAGAGAAATGGGAGAAAATAACAGATCATAGGTAGAGAGTAAGGGGCTGAAGAATGATAAAGAGGACTGATTTACAGACTACAATTTCCCATTATAGATTATAAATGCCCAGGTTATACTTGCGTCTTGATCCATGTGGGGGGCTGGCACGGCAAGAGTAGGGTGCAGAAGACAAGAACAGGGGTCCAAAGGCAAGAGGGAGAGGGAGAGAGAGGTGTGGTCTTTGCGCTTGCTTTTTAAACCATTAATTATTCTGCCCCTTTACTAATGGCATGGGAGGAGTCCCAGCTATTTGCTGTTTTGATTGATTACCCCACCCATCAATCCCCCAGGAGGACCCAATAAGGCCCCTGGAGAATATCTGGGGCTTCTCCTGGCTTCCAGAGGAAATTTCATTTGGAATGGGAGAATCTTGAGAGTCTTCCAGCAGCCATCTTGGGGGTATTGATGTCCACGTGGACTTCTTGCCAGGTTCCAGATCCATCTATTGATTCCCTATCTAGCCTGCTTCATTCCCCCCTCAGAGAGTTTACAACTTTATTCTTAATGGGGTGCTGAAGGGAGATGGTCATTCTTCTGTAATTACTTCCTGCTGGTTAGGGGCAGTAGACCCTACCTGACAAGGTGTAAAACCCTCTGGCTGTTGTATCTCAGTTGGAGGAAGACAGATCTGGCATCCTGGGCGAAGCTAGATAAAGTCCCCGTATGGCTAACAAGATGTGGATTCTGGAAGAAATAAACTTGATTAGAATTTTGAGGATATATGGTCCCAGTAAGAAGATAATGGACCACAAAAGTAGAAAAGGCCAGGTGCCTGTAAAGGCTGCATCTTCCCGAAGTTAGTGGGAAACAGTATTCTTCTTTCAGTTATTTTATACTGTTGGTTAACTCTAGGGAGAGATTGCAATAGGCAATGGGGTCAGGTCTAAATTGCCAAACCCAGTTCCTATGGTAGAGGAGAGGAATGAGAAGAGGCATTGTCCTTTTTAGTTAAGCTACAGGAAAAGAAAACAGACAAGATTTTTAAAAGGGTGTTGGGTTAGAGACACAGACACTAATTAGCTTTGTGTCTTGAAGAGGTATTTCAGGCTGTTCAATGACTGGAACTTGTATGTCCTGTCAGATGCTTCTGGTGAGCTGGCACTTTCTTGGGCAGACAGCTTCACTCGGGATAAGTGCACCAAGCTGGAAATTCCTTTAACTTTAATAGCTGTGGGAGTGATCAGAACTACAGAGTAAAGTTCCTTCCATTTTGGCTCTAATTGAGAGAGAAGCTTGTTTTCTTGCCAAGTTTTGATCAGAACCTGGTTTCCAGGTCCAGGGTAAGGAAAGGTTGTCCATGGACCATCTCAAAGGGGCTAAGCTGAAGTAGGTCTTAGCCACCTCATTTGCTATTTCCCTTCTGGTGGGAAATTCTTAGCCCTGGCAGGATGGCATGTGGGTTTGCCAGTCCTCTCCAGGGTTATAAGTGGGACAGGTTCTGGAACAAGGGCTAAGATGGATACCTGGGTTAAGCATGTTCATTAACTACTTAGAAAATAAAGTTTACCAGGACTTTTAACATGTTCAATGTCCCTCTGCATATGATCTAGAATAGAGGCTGCTCTTGGCTATACTGTGGCCATGTAGACCAGCAGTAGGCAGAATTTCCTGACCTCTGAGAAGACACTCCTTTGGGGACAATGTCCATTATTCTAGGAAGAATGAAGAAGCGATTTTTAGTCAACTGACCTGGCATTCCAGAGTCCAAGACTGACTAAAACGTTTACCACTCCATATAATTTGGAGCTGATGCTCTGGTCTCAGCATCCTGAGAATTTAATTCAGAGCCCTGACAATGGGTATTCCCGTGGCCAACCTAGGTCTTGGGGGATGCCTGAAAATTCCAAAGTTCAGAGCAAAGGGCCCAAGATGGATTGGTGGGAGACAATGGGGCAGTTACCCAAATCAAAGCACCTGAGTGAGATCTCAGGGGACATTTGGCTGCCCTCTGAATGGAAGGGCCCAAAGCATTGGGGCTGTTCAGAGTTTATTGCTCTGGTTCTCGGCACCCCTGCATTCCAGGGTCCAAGACTGCACTGTTACCCAAGCAGGAGTGCCTGAGATAAATCTCAGGGAACATGTGGCTGCTCTCTGAATCTCAGTGCCCAAGGCTTTCTAGGTCTTGGGGAACATTCAGAGTTACTTCTCTTGTTTCCACCACCCCAGGAATCACAGAGACCCTGATGCCGGGCATTTCTGGGGCCATTCTGGACTTGGAAGACAGACCAAATAGATTAGATGCCTTCTAAGCCAAATATTGCTCCTTCCTGAAGAAGGGGCAGAAAAAAACCTCTTCTTCCTATTCTTACAGAGGTCTTAAAAGCTGTTCTAGTTTTATGACTTTACTGTTTAGAAGTTTCCCAGTTAGACCAGCCATCAAAAGTCCATTAAGTGAATAGAGATCTATTGTTCTAGCTAACAGGCTTTGGGGCCCTGAGGCAAAAACTTCCTTGCTAGCAAAGGCATTTTCAGTTTTACAGTTTTTAAGACATTCTAAAGCATTTTAACACAAACCTGTAATGAGAAATTCAGTTGTAGGAAGTAGGAAGGTAAAACATGGGTAAAGGTTAATTATGCAAGGGTGTCCTGACTTGTGACCCCCCTGGGGAAGGGAACTCCTGTGGCATCCATCTTGGCCCTGCTTGCCACCGCCTTCCCACCCCATCCCAGACCAGGTAGCCGGGTGTGGTCAATAGGAAGGCAGGCCTGCAAAGGCGTGGACCCGTGGGGAGGTGCAAGCCCGGGGCTCTCCATCATTGCTGTCATTACTGCAGAGGAGAGAGGGTAGGAGAAGGCAAACGCAATGAGGCCTGAGGGCAAAGCTGACGATTGCTAAAAGGGTTTGAAAAAGCAGCTTAGCAGTGCTCGGAGCTCGGCAGGGGGACCTCTGTCTTGGCAGGGCCCTGTGCCACAGCCCTCTGGGCCAGGGTCAGATCTCACAAGCCTGGGCGCGTGGCGCAGACGCAGAGAGTTTCCAAGCCCCTGCCTCTTTCCTTCCGGGATTATGTCCTGTAGGGGCTCATAGGCAAACCTGTTTAAAATGGATAAGCAAAAGAAGGCATTAAACAGGCTGTAGGCCATAGTTTCACTCACCTCCTGGCTGGCTTGCCCAATAGAATGAAGCAGGCTAGATAGGGAATCAATAAATGGATCTGGAACCTGGCAAGAAGTCCACATGGACATTGATACCCCCAAGATGGCTGCTGGAAGACCCTCACAGATTCTCCCATTAGGAATGAAATTTCCTCTGGAAGCCAGGAGAAGCCCCGGATATTCTCCAGGGGCCTTATCTTTGGGCATTCCTGGGGGATTGATAGGTGGGGTAATCAATCAAAACAGCAAATAGCTGGGACTCCTCCCATGCCATTAGCAAAAGGGCGGAATAATTAATGATTTAAAAAGCAGAAACAAAGGCTGAACCTCTCTCTGTCTCTCTCTCTCTGTCTCTCGTCTTTGGACCCTTGTTCTTGCCTTCTGCACCCTGCTCTTGCCGTGTTTCCCCCACATGATCAACATGCAAGTAAAACCTGGGCATTTATAATCTATAATGGGAAATTGTGGTCTATAAATTAGTCCTCTTTATCACTCTTCAGCCCCTTCCTCTCTACCTGGGACCCATGATCTGTTATTTCTTCCCATTTCTCTTCCCTCCCTACCTTAATAATTTACTGGCCTAATCAACGTGGCGTGCTCTTGAAATTCATTTCCTGCAATGTAGCCAAGGGTCTAGACAAAATCTGGTTACAATTCATTGCGCAGAGACAATGTTATATGAAAACTTTTCTTCTTCTTCTGAGGCTGTCAAGAAGACTTCTTTTTCCAGCACTGTTTCATCTAGGTAGGGCCATGTGATTAGTCTGGCCAAAGCAAGGTGGGTGGAAGTGATGTAGACCACTACCATGCCTGGCCTATAAAAAAGAAATCCTGCTCATTTTTGCCTCTGATTGAGCAGAGTGGCGATATCCCCAAGATGGAAGGAGTCAGAATTCCTATGTATAGAGACAATGGGGAAAACCTAAATGTGAGCACAAAGCAAAAGGAACTAGATTAAAAGGCATAAATCCTCCATTCACATCACTGGATGCTTCCCTCCTTTAGGTACATGTCACAATAGTAGAGTTGGGGATGGAGAGGAGAGATGTGTTTGTTACTACATTCAAGGTCTTGCTTCTTCCTTTTTGATATATCATCTCTTCCGTGCTAAATAACAACAAAGACAAAGGTCTTTCTGTTTTGAAGATTGCAATCACTTCTGCAACTATGCTTGAAAAGGCAAAGTCTGAATGGTAGTTACTCCAGGATGAACCAACATGACTTTATAAAGTGCTTCCCTAAAAGGGATCAGAAAAAGAGCTGTATTATATGTTTAGGCTAATCAGAGGCTACTGTGTCAGTCTAAAGGTTCAGGAAAAGTGCTTTCCTTTCCTTACCATTCTCTAAGGAGCAAATCTGTTCTGAAGCTGGGTGGGAGTTTGGTGTTGGCATAAAGAGGAATGCAGCTTACACCTAACTTCATAAACCAACCTGTGAATGTGGCTAGAAAGGAAAACAAAGGGGCTGAGCAGGGTGTTTCTAGGAGCCATGGGTTAGATATCTTCTCTCCTTCAAGGTCTGTTCCCTCTCTTGAAATGGACCTTCTAATGCACTTCCATTCCACCCCGATTAGAAGAAAGCCTGGAGGTATGTTTGAATACTCTCTCTAGTCTTTCTATTAAACTTGTGCAAAATGACTACTCTGCTGATATACACTTGAGTACCTTAGATATATGTAATGTCATTAAATAATTTCACATGTTGTGAATTGGAAAGTGGATTGATGTGCAAATATAGGAAGGTGTGCAAATCTGTAGGGAAACTAGGAGTTATGTGGGAGTTCAAAGAAAACTAAAACAAAAACAAAAAAAACAACTCTGGAGCAGCTGGCTGGGACACTCAAGACTGTGACATGAGCTGGATTCTGTTTTGGTGTCAGTCTTGTCTCTTTATATGGTTACAGGCCTTGGGGAAGTTTGAGGAAAATGTACTGCTGCCATTCAGGATGTTCTAGACGTGACTAGATGTTTAGGATGTCAAGACTAATTACACCTGAATGTTATTATTTAACCATTAAATTCTATGAGAGGTGGAGCATCTTATGTTGGTTAACTTTCACTTGTGCATTTGCAAAGGTGAAGGTAAAGGCTGTGAGGATTTATCTGTACAGCAAAACAATTTCATTTCCCAAAAAGTTTCATTGCAAAGGATGATGAACCTGAGGCTTTGCCAGGTTCTTTGTGATCAGTGGAAAGGAGGCTAGAAACCATCCTTAATCTATCACTTCAGGGCTGAAATAGAGCACAGTTGGGCTTTTGCCTGAATTACAAAGCAAGTCACTACTGATACTTTATACCTTTTTCTTTTGCTAGTCTTCTTCAAGCTACTGGAACACGTTTTTAAATTATTTGTCATTTCTTTTTTATGGTGGTGGTGGTTGTTTTGTTTAGGTGAATCATCATGGAAACTAAATAGGGAGAAAAAACAAACCTCAATCACAGAAAGAACACTTCAAAACTGCCAACATTTGATCACTGACTAAGACTGTATTGAATGCAGCTTTATTGATGATGATGAGGTTACAAAATAACACTACATACATTTTATTTTGTTCTTCTTTATATAGTACCAGAATATTTTAAGAAAAGAATTTATTTTGCCAACATCTACTAAGTAAATTAAAAGTTCTTTATGAGTATCCAAAAGAAGTATTTTATTTCAAACTCACTGGGAAGGAAATATAAATGGTCTTTACCCTTTGAATGTGCTGGAGGGTAAATTTTAGAGTCTTTAGTTCTCATAATTACCATGGAGGCGTGTTTGGGAAAATATGCTACAGCTTTTATTGGTATGAAAAGAAATAGTGAAAAATACTTCCTTTAAATGCTGCTTTGTGCTAGGGGGCATATTCATCAGTGATTGGAATGGGGATCTGGTTCATGCAAAGAGAAAATTACATAAACTCATCCAGTTGTAACTAGGGGAATATAAATGAAATGAAATCATTTGTTTCTTCTATTTAGGAACTTGGATGAATTCTGAAGATAATTGGCCAGGATAACCAGCAAAAAGTCGACTTTTTAACACTTAACATATTTCCAGATAAACCTCCATTTACCTGCATGTTTACAAAATACCCCTACTAAAATTGCTTCCCTGCTTTAAATTATAGTACCTTTCATTGCATTCTCACTTCCTTATTACTTCATTTATACCTCCTCATTCTTAACACTCCACCACCATCTAATCATTGTTTGGAATTATATTAATTTGTACCATGACTGACCTTCTATTCATAACCATTCTTACAACATAGGAAATAAAAAGAAAACTCATCCAACACCACTGTTTACAAAATAGCAACTAATGCATCAGGGATGACAACTTGGCACCTAGAGTCTAACCGAAAATGGAAAGACTACATTCAATTCTGGCTTCCTGGGGATTCTTCTCATCAGGATTCTGGCCCATTCAGAAAAAGAGAGCTCGGGTTTTATTATTTCAGCTGCTGGGTAATATGCTAGCACTGTGACACATTGTACTGATGCTTTTATTTAATCCCAGGACTCTGGCATTACAAAAATAACAAGTCCATTTCTTTCAGGAAAATAAAAGTGCATGGATTGGCTCTGAAAACTTGGGAGTGTAAATGAATGTAAGCTTAAAACACAATCAAAATGAAGTAAATTTCCCAGTTGGGAAACCTGGAGAAACTGTCAAGCTTTCTAGGAGCAACTGCTTCAATAGTTAGGTTAAAGAGTATGTTTCACTGGTCACATGAAAGGTGACATACATTATTTTGATTTTGTATAGTTTTGTATCTCTCAATTGCCAGTGCAGGATGTTCCAGGATATAAAGCTTTTACGAACCCTTAGAATTCTTATGTTCCATGCTCCCAACTAGTGTGGTATATCAGAAGTTCCTGATTTCCAAATTCATACTTGTCTTTATTTGCTGACCTGTTGAAGCAGGAGATAGAATAGCAGTGTACCCAGAAATTTGGTAAGCTCAGTTATGTGTGTTTTCTGAGTCATCATATAACCAATAGAGAATTAGTTAAAGGTAATTTCAAATGATTTATCCAGCCCTAACATGTCTCCAGTTTCATTTCTAGAAAGCCACTGCCAAGTTTTTGTACAACCTAATATCTTCTCAAGTTCTGAGAGATGAAAAATCCTCTAGTTTCAGCATCTTTTCTCATTCTTCCATGATAAAATGTTACAACTGATGGATTCTTATTTCATTCCAAACCCTAGGTCCTCCTCTTTACATACTACTTTTAGGATCTCAATGGGACACATATCAATTAGTGTGTATCAAGGGATCAAGTCTAATTACCACTTATGTTCAGTAATCCATAATCACTTGTTTTCCTCTCAAAATTGACAATATGCTTTAGGCTTCTCAATTGTATGAATATATACATATATTCATAATATATAGTTTATTTTCTTGGATTCACTGAGAGAAAAGGTGTCACAGTCACCCTCGTATAGGCTTACTGGTTGTGGCCAAAATAATTGATTAAAAATGACAAGCTAATTTTACCAATGCAGCTGCAAGAACAAAAAGGCTATACATAGGTTGTATCCTTGGTTAATTAAGAGCTAAGTGATTTAACTTGCTCCAAAAACTAGTTTCTCACATAGCTTTATTTTTCAGCCAGGTCAGATGAGGCATCAAAGGAATAAGTACCTTTAAAAGCTCTGTGCTTGGTGAAGCCTCATGCTCTATGTGGGGTGAGGAAAAGCCCAGAGTTTTTACATTAACAGTGTTCTTTTTCCTAACTTACAGTGTTCATAGACTTTACCCAAGTGTTAGCAACTAATACCTAGAGATTGAACTTTTCATAAGGGGCAATGATATAAAATTGTTCCACAAAGTGTACTATATGAACCACTTTTCACAGTTCTAATAAAATGTTTTAGATATAAATATCATAACTTTACACAGACGGGAAAGGATGTGATTAATGGAAACCCAGTTATATTTCCATATATCTCATGCCTAACCCTTTATGTAGTTTGTTTTATTCTTTAAAATCCAATTGCACATAACCCATTATTGAAGCCATTTCCTCTCCAAACCAAATAAATGATCAAAGAATAAAGTGATAAATTAAAAGACAGGAAAATATGTATCATTTACTACAATCATTCCTGCCTCCCAAACATGGCAAATATGTTTAAAAAATGATTAATATAAAGTAGATACACTTTAATTTGAACATATGATTAATAAAAATATAACAAAATGTACATGTATTATTTTAATGTTACCATGTGAAATGAATGTGTTAAGTTTTTGGCTGAGAAATCAGGAGGATCGATATGAAATGG
>JAQZBX010030369.1:0-26872 GCA_029593785.1 Cabassous unicinctus | reverse complement strand
AGCAGTAGAAAGAATCAGTGTTCTCAAGTAAAAGACAATTGAAAGGACTCAAACTGAAGAGCAAAAAGAAAAATGAATGGAAAATAGTGCAGAGAACCTAAAAGACCTGTGGGACAGCATCAAGCATACCGCCCCCCCCCAAAAAAAAGCATTATGGGAGTCCTAGAAGAAGAAATATAGAAAGGAGCAGAAAATATATTGAACAAAATAATATCAGAAAATCTTTCAAATTTAATGAAAGACATGAATATACACGAAGCCCCAAAGCACCAAATAAGATAAACTCATAGATAACCATGCACAGACACATGATGGTCAAATTGCCAAATGTCAAAGAAGTTCTGAAGCTGCAAGAAAAAAAATGTATGATATGCCAGGGAGCACCAATAAGAGTAAGTCCTGATTTCTCATCTGAAACTATGGAGAAAAGGCAGTGGGAAGGAATATTTAAAACAACCAAGGATTTTAAATCCAGTGAGACTATCTTTCAAAAATGAGGGAGAGATTAAGACACTCCCCAATAAACAAAAGCCAAGGGAGTTTGTCACCATTAGACCTGCCCTACTGGCAATGTTAAAGGGAATTCTTCAGACTGAAAGTAAAGGATAATAGAGAATGGATGAAGCAGCATAAAGAAATATCTCTTTTAAAAATAGCTATATGTGTAATTATAAATGGCAGTATTATTTTAGTGTATATATTTTTTGATATGTAATTCTAATTTTATATCTTAGAGGTTCTAAAATACCAATGATAAATCTATGGTTTGGAACACTCAATGTACAAAGACAAATTTGTAACATGTATAACAAACAGGTGGGGGGACAGAATGGTATAGGAATACTATTTGTGTATGCTATTGAAGTTAAATTGGTATAAAATAAAAGTGAATGTTATATATTTAAGATGTTATATTTAAACCCCATAGTAACCACAAGGAAAATATCTGAAAAATATATACAGAAGGAAATGAAAAGGACTCAAAATGATTCTGTACAAAAAATCAAATAAATGTGAAAGTAGGCATTAACAGAAGAATTGGAGGAGAAAAAAGGTATGACTTACAAAGACCAAATAACAAAAGGTATAAGAAAAGCCTGTATTACCAATAATTATTTTAAATGTAAATGTATTACATTCTGCAGTCAAAAGGCAGAGACTGACAAATGGATAAAAAAGCATGACCCAATTATATGCTGTTTAAAAGTAACTCACCTTAAATTCACAGACACAAATGGTATGAAAGTGAAAGGATGGAAAAATCTGGCATGCAGATCATATGGTGTAGCTATACTAATATTGGATAAAATAGAATTTAAGAAATTGACTATATTAGTCAGCCAAAGGGGTGCAGATGCAAAGTATCATAAATCTATTGACTTTTATAAAGGGTATTCATTTGTGGTAAAAGCTTACAGTTACAAGGCCTTAAAAAGTCCAACTCAAGATACCATAAGAGATACTTTTTCAACCAAGTCAGTTGCCACGTGTTGAAGCAAGATGGTGGGTGATTTCTGTGAGGGTTCAGGACTTCCTTTCTCTCTGCTACAGGCTGGCATAGGGCTGGCTTCTTTCTAAGCTCAGCTGCAAACTCTCAGATGAATGCTTCATCTCTCTTCCAGGGGCTGCAGGATCAAAGTTCTCTCCTGTGCCATGTCTATGAAGCGCTCTCTCTCTCTTCCTGTGTATCTTCTTCTGTCTTCTTGAGTGAGTACCCATTTATATTGGCCCACTAAAGGGGTGGGGACTTAACTTTAGTTACACCCTACTGACATAGTCAACTCAAAACTCTAATCTTAACATAATTTAATCAAAGATATCTCAGCTGAATCTAATACAAAGGATATCACGCCGAGAGGAACAGACCAGTTTACAAACATAATCCTTATCTTTTTTGAAATTCATAAATAATCTCAAACTGCCACACTGACAGAGGACAAAGAAGGTCACTATAAATTCTTAAAGAGGTCAATAAAACAAGAAGGCATTACAATTATATATATATGCACCTAATGACAAAGCCCCAAAAATGTATATTAAATATTGACATATTTAAAGGGAAGAATAGACAATTGTATATTAACAGTACAAGACTTCAATATGCCACTTTCAATAATGAAAAGACTATCTAGCCATAATATAAATAAGGAAATAGAGGACTTGGGCAATACTACAAACCAACTATACCTAATAGACAAATATAGAACCCTTCACCCAATAGGAACAGAATACAAGTTCTTCTCTCCAGTACTTTGCGCATTCTCAGGGACAGAAAATATGTTTGGTCACTCAAAAAAGTCTCAATAAATGAAAAAAAAATTGAAATCACCTAGAGCAGCTTCTTGGATTATAACGGAATGAAGCTAAAAATCAATAACATAGTGAGAACTGGAATATTAAAAAAATATGTGGAAATCTGTGCACTCAACCAATGGATCAAAGAAGAAATCACAAAGGAAATTAGGATATATCTTGAGGCAATTGAAAATGAAAACACAATACAACCAGAACTAGTAAGATGCAGCAAAGGCAGTGCTGAGTGAGAAATTTATAGCTCTAAATGCATACATTAAACAGGAAGAGTGATCTCAAATCAGAGATCTAACCTCACACCTGGAGGCTCTAGAAAAACAGAGCAACCTAAACTCAGACAGAGCAGAAAGGAGGAACTAACAAAAATCTGAATAGAGACAAATGAAGTAGAGAATAATAATAATAATTTAAAAAAAGAATAAATGAAACCAAAAGTTGGTTTTTTGAAAAATCAAAAGGATTGACAAACTTTAGTTAGACTGAGTAAGAAAAAAAGACAGAGGGCCAAATAACTAACATCAAAAATGAAATGGGTGGTTTTACTACTGACCACAAAGAAATAAAAAGGATTATTAGAGGATATTATTTACAAATGTATGTCAGCATATTGGAAAACCTAGATGAAATGGACTAATTCCTAGAAACACACAAAGTACCTACATTGACTGAAGAAAAAATAGAAGATTTCAACAGACCAGTAACAAGTAAAGCAATTGAATCTATAATTTAAAAAACCACACAACAAAGAAAACTCAAGGACCTGATGGTTTCACTGGTGAATTTTACCAAACATTCAAAGAAGAATTAATACCAGTCCTGCTCAGTCTCTTCCAAAAAATTGAATAGAATAGATCACTTCCTAAGCCATTCTATGAGACCGACATAACCTTAATATGAAGACACCAAAAGAAAATAAAATTACAAAACAATATTCATTATGTATATAGGTGCAAAATCCTCAACAAAATTCTAGTAAAGTGAATCCAACAGCACATTAAAAGGACTATACATAATAAAATGGAATTTATCTCAAATGCAAGGTTGGTTCAACATAAGAAAATTAATGTAATGTACCCTATTAATAGACAATGGGAAAAGAAAGCACATGATCATCTCAATTGATGAAGAAAAGGCATTAGGCAAAATCCAGCACCCCTTCTTGATAAAAATATTAGAAAACACAGAATTTCCTGCAAAAGAAATTTTCTCAACATGATAAAGGGCATGTGTATAAATGCACACCTAACATCATAACCAATCGTGAAAAACCGAAACTTTCCCTCTAAGAAGAGGAACAGAATAAGGATACACACTGTCACCAGTGTTATTCAAGATTGTCCTTGAAGTTCTAACAAGAACAATTAGACAAAAAAAGAATGTGACTTCCAAATTGGAAAGGAAGAAGTAAACTTTCTTTATTTGCAGATGACATGATCCAATGTTTACAAAATCCTGAAAAATCCACTACAAGGCCACTAGAACTAATAAATGAATTCATCAAAGCGACAGAGTAATATGCAAAAATTGGTAGTGTTCTATATATTAGTAATGAACAACCTGAAGAAGGAGAAAATTTTTAAAGTTCCATTTAAAATAGCAACTAAGTATCTAATATCTAGGAATAAATTTAATCAAAGTTGCAAAGGAATTGTACATAGAAATCTGCAAAATATTGCTAAAAGAAATCATAGTAAATAAATGTGTTCATGGATTGGAAGACTAAATATTGTTAAGGTAAGAATTCTACCCAAAGTGATTTATGGATTCAGTGCATACTGAAAGTGGTTCACAGATTCAATGAAATCCCAATCAAAAGTCCAACTGTTATCTTTACAGATATGGGAAAGCCAATCATCACATATATATGGAAATAAAAGGGGTGTGAATAGCTAAAACTATCTTGAAAAAGACTAACAAGTTTAGAGGACTCATACTTCTCAATTTTTAAAACTTATTATAGAGCTATAATAATCACAACAGCAAGGTACTGGTATGGGAACAGACATATAGAATTGAGAGTTCAAAAATGAACTGTTACATCAATGGCCAACTAATATTTTGACAAAGGTGCAGTGTCCACACATTGGGGAACAAATATTCTGTTCAATAAATGCTGCTGGGAAAACTGGATCTGTGAAAGAATGAAGGTGGACTCCTACCTCGCCTCATATACAAAAATTAACTCAAAATGATTCAAAGACCTAAAAATAAGAACCTAAACTATAAAATCCTTAGAAGATAACACAGGGAAGCACATTTAGGACCTTGTGTTAGGCAATGATTTCTTAGACTATTCCAAAAGCATGAGCAACAAAAGAAAAAATAGATTAATGGGACGTCATCAAAATTAAAAACTTCTGCATTTCAAAGGACTTTATCATGAAAATAGAAAGACAACCTGCAGAATGGTAGAAAATATTAGGAAGCCACTATCTGATAAGGGTGTAATATCCAGAATATAAAAAGAAATCCTACAACTCAACAACAAAAGACAAATAACCCAGTTAAAAAATGGACAAAAGACTTGAATAGACATTTATCCAAAGAAGATATACAAATGGCCAATAAACATATGAAAAGATGCTCAATATCGTTAGTCACTATGGAAATTCAAATCAAGACCACAATTAGATACCATTTCACACATAATAGATGGGTGGGATGTAAAATGGTGCAGCCACTGTGGAAAACAGTTTATTCTTAAAAAAATTAAATATAGAATTACCACATGGCGGAGAAATCACACTTCTAAGTATATACCCCAAAGTGGAATGCAGGGAAATGAACAGATATTTGTACACATGAACAGATATTTGTACAAAGCAGCATTATGTACAATTGCCAAAAGATAGAAGCAATTAAGTTTCTATAAACAAAATGTGGACTATGTATACAATGAAATAACATTTAGTGATGTAAAAGAATGAAGTTCTGATACATGCGGCAACATGGATGGAACTTGAAGAACCTTATGTTGATTGAAATAAGCCAATCACAAAAGGGAAAATATTCTATGATCTCACTTAGATGAAATTATTAGAATAAACAAATTCATAAAGTCTGAAACTAGAATACAGGTTACCAGGTGCCCAAGTGGTAGGATGGAATGAGGAGTTAATGCTAATAGATGCAGAGCTGCTGGTTGCAGTTGTAGAAATGTGATTTGTGGGTGTGGCTTTGTCTTACTAGAATTAATCCCCGTAAGATTCAAAGAGATCCATCAGGTTTTAAAGTAAATTCTACTGACCAAGTCATAACCAGTTTGTACTGAAAAGCACAGAGCCAATGCCAAACAAAAAGAGGGCTTTGGAACCCCCAAACTTCTACACATAGGAATAAGGCTGAGAAAACAGCTGCAAACATAAACTATTTTTTTTTTCATGGAAAAGAAAGGATGCATCCACCAAGGAATCTATAGGAGCTAAGTGATAAACATCCCTTCCCCTTCCCTGGCTACAGGCTTCTTTCCTGCAGCAGATCTTATCTGGAGGAGAAAGCAAACATGCTTTGAATAAAGACCCAAGTATCGATTATTGTATGTATCCGAACACACTAGATTCTAGAGAAAGAATCTATTTTGTGACTGAAAGTATTGACTAGAATTTGCTGAGAATTGTACTTAATGTATGAGTCCCTATTCTTTCCTCAACATACTCTTGTTAGTCTACAGTATTTGCAGTTATATAAAACATTTTCATTTATGTTTCATGCTTAGTCTGCTTGATTGAAAAATAATACTTGTGCTTTTTCTATAATTGTGTAAGGAAAGTCAAATTACAAAAAACAATATTATAAACAGCTTATTTGACAAATATACCAAGATACTATTAAATGTCAAAAAATAATAATAAACTTCTCTCATTGATCAAATTAGGGAATTAGGCAAGAAAATAAATTTGTTTGGAGATTATAACCCATGATTTCTGCTTGTTCAGTGTTATAGTTACATATGTAGGATGGGTAGATTAACCCTCCAACATTTCCTTCCACATATCCTCCTTGCTCTACTCTTTGGGTTCCGTAAGCTTTTCTATTGCTTATGCATTGTCAAAGTTTACAAAATTTACATTTTCTTTTATAATTACTTTAACATTAATATTACTTCCTGCAAAACCAAGTGGTATGACTGGATTCAAAGAGAAGAAATATGATTTGTAAACAAAACAGTTTCCGATATTCTGATCAAATGGGTCACCTCTCCTTTTTAAACATTCTAAACCTTGATTTCTCATTTTGTTCCTTGATTTATCTTTTTTCTCCCAATCCCCCACATTCAGGCCATCAAAAATTCCTGCAACTCTGCCTCAAAAACATATCCTTAATCTGACCATTTCTTTCCATTTCCACTTTACTATCTTCATCCAAATTACATGGTTTATTGCAATAGCCTCCTAACTGGTCTTGTGCTTTCTCTCTTGCTCTCAGAGCCTGTTATACATATGGGAATGAGAATGATGCTTTACTTTTACTAATCAGATCAAATTACTTCCTGACATAACATCCACTTGTTTCCCATTCACCTTGGAACAACATACAGACTTCTTGCCATAGCCTAGCACATGCTCCCTAATTCAGCACCAGACCTCCTTTGTGATCTCACTTCATATAATTCCCTGCCTCTTCTTTATATTCCAATCTCGATGATTTTTCTTTCTATTCTTTCCACATGCCAGCTTCATCACTGCCTTCAAGCCTTTGCCTCAGCTTCTCCATCTTCCCATAGTACTTTTTCTCTAGATCATGGCAGGGCTGGCTGCTTCTTCTCATTCAGTCACCATAGAGAAGCCTTTCTGACCACCCCATATAATGGAGCACCCACCCCTCTAGAAAATCTTTCTCCCATTACTCTTTTAGTGTTTTTTAATAGCGTTTATCACTATTTGGCTCTGCTGCATTTTTATGCATTTAATATCTATTTTCCTCCTCTAGAATCTAAACCTCATGAAATTAGGGACCTTGTCTATCTTTTTCCTCAGTATACTAACCTGCTAGATATAGCTACATAATTCAAGATTAATAAATATTTCTTTAATGAAAAACATGTCATATATTAGCTTGCTTCTACTTGGACCCAGATTTGCTTTTATAGTATTATCTTCCCCTCAGAGTTTCTAATTATCTCTTTTTGTTTCATTTTTTGGGAACATATGATTTCCTCATGGCACCAAGATATTCTAGTGCTTTAAAACTGTGCTTTATTTCATGCAAGCCTTTTCTTGAAGGTTTTTTCTCCCATTTAACACCCTTTTCTAATTTGGGTATATTATTTTCTAGGTTGCTACACAAATGTTAACCAGGACATGTTCTCATTGTTCTCTTGTGTAAAACTCCCTGTTTCTTACTTTCCAAGCCTTTTTCTTTCCTAGATTTCTATTCTTCTTTTAAAAGGATACTCAAGAAAAATCCTATATAATTTTATTTACTTTTACACACAATTGGAAAGTCTAATAGAAATTGGAAATCAGCTAAATAAGCTAATCCTGGTAATAAAAAACCCCTCTATGATGGATTTGTATTGCCTGTCAGGAAATTTCCACCCCATCCTTGGAGATGTGTTTGTATGAGGAAGACCTTTTTCATGATAGCTTTAATTATCTATTTCATACATTTCTTCTCTTTCCATGTGATTACTCATTTACTAAATCTTCATAGTTTATAAACCCTACTCTGGGAAAACACATGTTCTCTTTCAAGCCCCCAAAGAGTGCCACTGAAATAAATTTTTCTTGGTAGTCAGCCTGAATTCTTCAAATTTTGCAAATGTTAAGCAAATCCTGCAATTCTCAAAAACTCTATCTAGTTTTTAACCTATAGAAAATCTTCATGAATCTAAATTCTTCAAATTTTACAAATGTTAAGCAAATCCTTCAACTTTCAAAAACTCTATCTAGTTTTTAACCTATAGAAAATCTTCATGTTCTATGTTCTTATTCCTCTTTATATTTCACTACCTCCTCCACTTTCACATTATTACTTGTTCAATATCACTGTCGAACTATTTCCTTCAAACACTTTAATTCTGTAGATGGCAGGTACCAGGTCCTTACTATCTACTACACCTAATACAGACTGCTGGCACAGAGTAAATGCATGTAAAAATGTGTATTAAATGACTGAATGAAGAAGAAATGGGGGAGAAACAGCAAGATGGCATCGGTTTAAAAGGGCACTCACCATCTCTCTCACAAAATAATGGCTGAGTGGGGGCAAGATCCTGCCTGAGTGAGCTGTTTTGAGAACCAACAGAGTAGGAAGCTTCAGGGCATCGATCTGAAAGGAGCTGGACAAAGAGATAAATTGCTCAAGGTGCTCCTGGCTTGTTTCTTGATTGCTGTGTTTCCTCTTTGTCCATATCGCCTTTTCTGTGAATACCAATTTTGTCTACCAACACTATCTCTTTTCCTTCATTCGTTTTCCTATCTTCCGCTTTCTGTTTTGTTCTTACATTCCACCTCTCTTTGTTTAGTCCTCAATTTTTCTGGTTTTTATTTCTATCTCATCTATCTTGTTTTCTTTCTTTTATTAACTTTTTTTTCTTTTCTCTTTCCCACTCTCCTCATCATTCTGACCTTTTAATTCATTCTATATATTTTTCTCTATTCAGTTTCCCATTTCATTGTTGGTACTTCACTTTTTTATTCCTATTACTCTACACTGCTTCCATGTGTTAAATATTGATTTTCCAAGGTCTTATATAGTTCCTCTTCTAACTTTTACTATTATTATTACTAATATCATTTTTCTTTTCTTTCCTCATTTGATTTCTCTGGCCCTAATCTTTTTTCTTCAAGGAAACATAGACAACAGCAAGGAAATAGAATAAGAGGAACAAAGTATCAAAGGGAAAATAAACACACAAAAACAGCAACTAAATAAAACTCTAGAGTAGAGAGAGAGAAGTGAATTAACTGAATAAACCCATGAATATAAAAAGATAACCAGATAGCAACAAAAAAATTACAAACCATACTAAGAAACAGGAAGACATGGCCCAGTCCAATGAACAAACTAAAAACCAGGAAAAGATGCAGAACATTCAACAACTAATCAAAGCCACCCAAAGAAATATCATGGACCTACTTAATGAAGTGAAGGAAGAGATTATGGATATTAAGAAGACACTGGGAGAACATACTGAAGAAATTGTAAACATACGTAAAAAGGTAACAGATATGAGAGTGATGAATAGCACAATCCAAGAAATCAAAAAGACACTGGAAGCACATAACAGCATATTTGAACAGGCAGTGGAAAGAATTAGCAATGTGGAAAACAGTACATCTGAACCAAACAGATAGTGGAACAGTAAGATAAAAAGATAGAAAAAATCCAGCAGGGACTTAGGGATTTGAATGACTACACAAAATGCACAAACATACGCGTTATAGGCATCCCAGAGGGAGAAGACAAAGGAAAGGAGACAGAAGGAGTGTTGGAGGAAATAATGGCTGAAAACTTCCCAATTCTATTGAGGGAGATGGATGTACATGTCTAGGAAGCACAGCACACCCCAAACAGTATAAATCCCAATGGGCCAACTCCAAGACATATACTTGTCAAACTGTCCAATGCTAAAGACAAAGAGAATATACTGAAAGCAGCAAGAGAAAGGAGAACCATGATATACAAGGGAAGCTCAAAAAGATTAAGTGCTGATTTCTCATCTGAAACCATGGAGGCAAGAATGCAGTGGTATGACATAGTTAAGGTACTAAAAGAAAAAACTTCCAGCCAAGAATTCTCTCTCCAGCAAAGTTGAAATTCACAAATGATGGAGAGTTCAAAATACTCACAGATAAACAAATTAAGAGAGTATGCCAATAAGAAACTTGACCTTCAAGAAATACTAAAGAGAGTTCTGCAGGTTGAAAGGAAAAAACAGGAGAGAGGGATTTGGAAGAGAGTGTAAGAACAACTGAAAAGACAAAATGAGAAATAAAAACATATGACATAAATAAACCCAAAGAAAATATGGCTAATTGAAGTAATTCCTTGAGAGTAATAACACTAAATGTTAATGGGTTAAACTCAATGGTCAAGAGACACAGCCTGGCAGAATGGATAAGGAAATATGACCCATCTATGTGTTGTCTACAAGAAACCCACCTTAGACCCAGGGACACAAGGAGGTTGAAAGTAAATGGCTGGAAAACAATCTTATAAGCAAACAATAACCAAAAAAGGGTGGGAGTAGCTATACTAATATCAGACAAAATAAACTTAAAATGCAAAACCATTATAAGAGACAAAGACAGACACTATATATTAGTAAAAGGGATAATCTTTGAAGAAGAAATAACAATTATACATATTTGTGTACCTAACCAGGGTGCCTCAAAATACATGAGGCAAACACTGGAAAAACTAAGTGGAGAAATAGATGCCTCTACAATTATAGTGGGGGACATTAATACACCATTATCACCATTAGAACATCTCGACAGAGAATCCATAAAGAAACAAAGACTTTGAATAATACATTAGAAGATCTGGACCTAATAGACATATACAAAACACAACACGCAACTACAGTGGGATATATATTCTTCTCAGTGCACATGGATCATTCTCCAAGATAGACCACATGGTAGACTACAGAAAAAAGCTCAATGAATTCAGAAAGATGGGAATTATACAAAGTAATTTCTCTGACCACAATAGAATGAATCTGGAAATCAGTAAAAGCCAGAGAACCAGATTAGGGACAAAAATATGGAAGTTAAACAATACACTCTTAGACAAACAGTGGGTCAAGGCAGAAATCTCAAAAGAAATCAGTAACTACATTGAAACGAATGAAAATGACAACACAACATATCAAAACCCATGGGATGCAGCAAAAGATGTACTGAGAGGGAAATTAATAGCCATGAAATGCATATATCAAAAAAGAAGAAAGGGCTAAAATTGAAGATCCAACTGCACATCTGGAGGAATTAGAAAAACAACAAAAAACTAACCCCAAAGGAAGAAGAAAGAAGTAAATAACAAAGATTAGAGCAGAACTAAATGAAATAGGAAATAAGAAAGCACTAGCAAAATTAAATCAAAAGCTCGGTCTTCGAGAAGATCAATAAAATTGACAAACCCTTAGCTAGACTAATAAAGAAAAAAAGAGAGAAGATACAAATGCACAAAATAAAAAATGAGGAAGGGGATATCACCACTGACCCCACAGAAATAAAGAATATCATAAGAGGATACTTTGAAAAATTATACGTGAACAAGAAGGATAATTTAGAGGAAATGGACAATGTAGGCTCACAAGCAGCCTACATTGACGAAAAAGAAATTGATGAACTCAAGGGAACAATTACAAGTAAAGAGATAGAAACAGCCATCAAAAACCTCCCAAATAAGAAGAGCCCAGGACCAGATGGCTTCATAGGTGAATTCTACCAAACAGTCCAGAAAGAACTAACACCAATCCTGCTTAAATTCTTCCAAAAAAGCTGAAGTAGAAGGAATGTTGCCTAACTCATTTTATGATGCCAACATTACCCTAATACCAAAGCCAAACAAAGACACCACAAGAAAGCAAAATTACAGACCAATCACCCTAATGAACCTAGATACTAAAATCCTCAAGAAAATACTTGCTAATCATATTCAACAACACATCAAATGAATTATACATCATGACCTAGTGGGTTTCATCCCGGTTATACAAGGATGGTTCAACATAAGAAAATCATTCAATGTAATACACCACATAAACCGATTGAAAGAAAAAGATCACATGATCATCTCTATAGATGCAGAAAAAGCATTCGACAAAATACAGCACCCTTTCCTGATAAAAACACTGCAAAAGATAGGAATAGAAGGAAACTTTCTGAACATAATAAAGAGTATATATGAAAAACCCACAGCTAACATCATATTCAATGGTGAAATCCTAAATGGTTTCCCTCTAAGATAGGGAAGAAGAGAAGGATGCCCACTATCACTTCTCCTAGTTAACATTGTGTTAGAAGTACTTGCTTGAGCACTGAGGCAAGAAAAAGATATAAAAGGCATCCAAATTGGAAACGAATAAGTAAAAATTTCACTATTTGAAGACAACATGATCCTATACATAGAAAGCCCTGAGAAATCAACAACAAAGCTTCTAGAACTTATAAAGGAGTTCAGTAATGTCGCAAGCTATAAGATCAATGCTCAAAAATCAGTAGCATTTCTGTACACCAGTAAAGAGCAATCTGTGGAGAAAATCAAGAAAAAAATACCATTTACAATAGCAACTAATAGAAGCAAATACCTAGGAATAAATTTAACTAAAATGTAAATGACTTCTATGCAGAAAACTACACAGCACTGTTAAAGGAAATCAAAGAAGACTTTAATGAACGGAAGAATATTCTCTGTTCAATGGATAGGAAGACTAAACACCATTAAGATGTCTATCCTATCCAAACTGATATACAGATTTAACGCAATCCCAAAACAAACCAACACAGCATTTTTTACTGATTTGGAAAAACTAGCAATGGAATTTATTTGGAAGGACAAGAGGCCCTCAATAGCCAAGGACATATTAAAAGGAAAAAGGAAATTGGAGGAAAAACACTACCTGACTTTAAAATATACTACAAAGCTACTGTGGTCAAAACTGCATGGAATTGGCACAAGGATAGAAATACTGACCAATGGAAAGGAATTGAGAGTTCTGATATAGATCTTTACATATACAGTCATCTTATATTCGACAAGGTCACCAAGCCCACTCAACTGGGAGAGAATGGCCTCTTCAACAAATGGTGCTTGGAGAACTGGATATCCATATCCAAAAGAATGAGAGAGGAACACCATCTCACACCTTATACTAAAATCAACTCAAGATGGATCAAAGATCTAAATATAAGAACCAAGACCATAAAGACCTTGGAAGATAATGTAGGGAAGCATCTATAGGACCTTGTAAAAGGAAATGTTTTCATGAACTTCACACCCACAAGTAGCAAAAGAAAAAATATATAAATTGGAGCCTCTCAAAATTAAAAACTTTAGCACCTCCTAGGAGGTCATCAAGAAAGTAAAAAAGCAGCCTACCCAATGGGAGAAAATATTTGGCAACCATATATCTGATAGGAGCCTAATATTCTGCATTTATAAAGAAATCCAATACCTCGAAAATAAAAAGACAAACAACACATTTAAAAAATGGGCAAACGACTTGAAAAGACACTTCTCCAAGGAAGAAATAGAAATAGCTCTAAGCACATGAAAAGGTGCTCAATATCACTAGCTATTAGGGAAATGCAAATCAAAACTACAATGAGATACCATCTATACCCATTAGACTGGTGGCTATTAAAAAAACAGAGGAGTGCAAGTGTTGGAGAGGATGTAGAGGAATGGGAACCCTCATCCACTGCTCGTAGGAATGTAGAATGGTCCAGCCATTGCATAGGACAGTTTGGCGGTTCCTCAAAAAACTAACTGTATAACTGCCATATGATCCAGCAATTCCACTGCTGGGTATATACCCAGGAGACTTTGAAAGCAAGGATACGAACAGATATATGCTCATCAGTGTTCATAGCGGCATTATTCACTATTGCCAAACGTTGGAATCAACAGATGAATGGATAAACAAAATGTTGTACATGCATGCAATGGAATATTACTCAGCTGTAAGAAGGAATACAGTGCTAACACATGGGATAACATGGATTCATCTTGAGGACCTTATGTTTAGTGAAGCAAGCCCAACATCAAAGGACAAATATTACATGACCTTACTGATATGAATTAAACAAATTGAGCAGACTCAGAGAACTATTGTCTGGAAGATAGGTGTACAGGAAATAGAAAGGGAGAAAAAGGTTGTGAGCCAATGCCCATACGGGTATAATCTATGATAAGGTGGAAGTGTGCTGTTGGGCATTGTAGGGATATGACATGAGGGTAGTGATACCCTCATGGTTTGGGTGGTGCAGGTTTGACAGGTGGATAGAGTGGGGAGGGTGGGTTGGATGGTCCATGGAACCAGGGGGAGGGTTGGGGAAGGGACCAGTTGAACACTGGGGATTGGCGGGTATGTTGTTGAAAGTACAAAGTTGGGAACGCTCTATGGCAATATGACAAGGAAGGATTACTGTTTTAGGGTGTTGCATGGGGGGGACATTCAGGACAGGGCACATCTGGGGCAGGCTTCTAGGGAGTGTGTGAGTGATCATTTTGTCATAATATGTTGTATCAATGGGTGGAGACCCACATAATGAGTAGGAAGGAGCTGGACTCCCATCCTGGGGGGGACCAATATGTTCTCAAACAGAGGGGCAGGAGTCTGTCGAGAGCATGGGTGGTTCCTAATAGGGGAGGACAAACCAGTGTGTCAAAACCTTAGTGTTGTTGCAGGTAACTGTGAATTTTGTCATACAAGGAATGAAGCCGGCTAGTCTCCATGGGTTCTGAGGAGAGGGGGAGGGAGGAATAGAATAGATAGAATAGGGGGTATTTAGTGGGCAATGGAAGTGTTCTACATGATCTTGCAATTATGGACACAGGCCATGTTAAATATCATCAAAATTTATACAAGTATATGGTGGAAAATGTAAACCATAACGTAAACCACTGACCATGGTTAGTAGCTATGTTTCACTATTTGTATATCAGTTATAACAAATGTACCATCCACATATAAAAAGATATTAATATGGGAAGGGAGAAAAGGGGGAGGATGTTGGGTATATGGGAGTCCCCTGTATTCTGTATGTGACTTTACTGTGACCTAAAACTTCTTTGAAAACAAAATGAAAAAAAGTAAGACAGTGGGGAATAAATGGAAGAAAATGCCACTGTATATACAGGACAGCAGATATTACAGTGATGAAAGGCAAAAAGTCAAAAAAAATTTTTTTTTACATATTTCTCATTTTTTAATATCCCAATTTTTAAATTTTATTTTTAATTTTCTTTAAATTTGTATGTATTTTATTTCTTTTAAACCTACCATTATTATTTCATTGTCCTATTAATTGTATTTGGCTATTTTATTGGCTTCATTTTTGAAGAAGCTTTAGATCACAGAAAGGTTACAACTGGGGCATGGGAGGATCATTGGTGTGGGGTGTCAGTGATGGGGGATACATGGTAGGAAGTTCAACTGGGCATATGTATAATGTATATAAATGTGTTCAAATGTTCACGGGGCATTGTTGCATTGGGTGGAGATTCACACAATAACCGAGAGAATATTGAATTCCCATCCTGGAGAGCTCTGTCAAGTTTTCAGAGCAGCAACTGTCTGCCAAGTGCAGGGGCAATGACTGGCGAAGGATGATTGTCCATTGATAGGCCATTGATATTGACGACTATGCTTGTAAGCCTTTGCTCTGGAAATTGAAACTTAGCCTAGTGTTGTGGGGTGCCTAAGAATTGCCTCCTGAGAGCTTCCTTGTGCTCAAATGTGGGCTCTCTCTAAGCCAAACTCAGCATATAAATGCATTACTTTCCCCCCAGCATGGGACATGATTCCTGGGGGGATTCCTGGGGATGAACCTCCCTGGCACCGAGGGATTACTGCCAAGCACCAACTAGCAATGCAACTGGAAAAAGACCCCGAATAAAATGGGGAAAAGGTAAAGAGAAGTGAGTTTATATGGCTAAGGGACTTCAAAATGAGTTGGGAGATCATCCCAGAGGTAACGCTTTTGCACATCTCAGCAGGATTTCATAGACTGCCAAAGTGGATACTACCCCAAATAGTGGGGCTCCTGAGGGCTCTGGAGACACCCTGGTCCTATGGTCAGGGCAGATAGCTCTGGGGTTTGGTGCCTTGCCAGTGAGCCCTCCACTACTTTGGAGTTTGTGCTCCTGAGAGTGACAGAGTTGGACTCAGTTATGGCTTCCCTACACATGGCTCATCGGTCCCTTCTATTTGAATCTATAGTTGGTGCTGGATTTGGTAGGTGTATGTCCAAAAGACTTGAATCTTTGGGCTGTCCATGTGCCTCATGTGCCTCAGTGGAGTTGCAACACCTACTCTCCACTTCACTGGACTCACCTAGGACAACTAACAAGGAGGTGAGGATTGACAACCACTGTATCAAGGAAACGAGAGAGCTGACAACTGCAAGCAAGAGAACCCCATCCATCAGCTTTATGGGATTGAAGCTCCCTCTCGATTATAGGTGAATTGGACATCACCAGCCCAGAATCCTCAGGGCAAATTATTGCTGTTTTTATTTTATTTTATTTATTTTATTTTTTATTTTATTTTATTTGTTTTGTTTTGTTTTTATGTGGACAGCCAGGAACTCAGAGAAATAGACATCCTCCTGGTGAGATATTTAACAGTTTAAAGAAAATGTTACCAATGGATAGAATGTAAAGTCAAAGGCAAGAACACAGTAATTATTGAAAGCAGCATTGTCTACCTCTGCTAAAGTTGAAAACAATTATTTATTGATGCCTGTGATATTAGTAATATGCAAATGTGGAGAATGCAAAAACATACAGAGAAATTCAAAGAAATAAGGTTTATTAGTAAGCCTGTGACTGTTTTACAGGACAGTTTATATTATAACCGCTCTTAACTCAGAAAGAATATTTTCACGGCAGTCAAGGTGTTCTTCTCAATCAGAGTTCACCTAGAAACAAACTGGGGAGACCAACACCTCCTGTAAAACATATTTCTGCAGATTCTGTTAATGGGGCTGCTCTTCTCTTTCACTTTTCACTTCTTCCATGTAAAAGGCAGTTTACTGATATATTTTCTAAGCTAGTCTCAGGTCCCCAGTGAGTGCTCATCACAGCAGACATTTTCAAGAGGATCATTGCATCTTTAGCTCCTCTTCAGAGGCCTCTAATGAGTTAGCTGACTCAAGGAACTGGGAAAACAAACTTACCTTGCCAGCAAATGGGATCAGATCTGTCATTGATACCAAATTGCCCCACATGCTGTGGCACCTGCTACAGGGAAAAAAGACATAATATAATTGCTATTGGGAGGTGATGCCCGACTAGGGACCACAGCAAGAGCTTTGCCAGCTGTTGGTAATAGAAATCTGTCATCTCCTATCTTTGCTCGGTGATTTGAGAGAGTCACAGAAATGACATTCTCTTAGGCTGTCTCATAGAATTAACCATGCTTTCCTTTGGAAGCTACCAACATGCACCTATAAGAAGATGTACTGAAAAAGTTCAGTATAACTGCTGTAATGCTAATGAGTCTCCCAAAAGAGTTTGATATTTTGGTTTATTTGGTAATCAATCAGATGCTGGTCTGTAACATTGCTTCTATTGCCTTGTAATATAACTTTTTATTTGTTTATGTCTAATTTCTCTCATTAGATCATAAGCAACTTCAAAGTTGAGAAGTGTCTAATCCATCTATTTCCCCTATAGCATATGGCCTTTTACTCAGTGGATATTCAATAGCTATGCATTCATTAGATTGTTGATAGAAAAATAATGCATTCTATTTTGTTCATTTAAGCTAATGTCAAAAATCGGGAGACTTACTTGGAGTGACATTTTAAAAAATTGCTACAGTCCCAAGGTCCAGCAGACTGAGAACACAGTTATATATCATTGATAGGAAAACTTAATTATACCAAGTCTGTGATATGTCTTATTTTCCCTTTCCCACCAAGCAGATGAGTTTTAAGACAAAATTCAAAGTCACTGTAAGTCTAGATGGTAGAAACACATCTCAGTTATCCCCTCCACCATTTACTTATTCAGTGCTACTAGACCTTTGATCAGTTTCTTTGCTGTACTCTCCTCACAAGCTTGTGGCAGGTTTCTCTTTATACATCTTATTTTCTTACTGAATTACTTAATGCTGTTAAAAATTTATCTTTCTTTTAGTGAGAAAATACACCTTGGGTTCAGCTGCAGTTATGGGGGACATTTGTATCTGAACTGTCCACAGTAGAAGCTGTCTGTTCTAGAGAAATCATGTACAGTATGTGCATCCAAACTCTCCCGTTAGAAAAAAATAATATAACAAATATAAGAATTTCGAAAGAAAGAAAACTTGCCCATTCTCAATTTAGTATAAGACAACTGAAGTGTAGGAAAGATTAGTTGGGATTCAGTTTTTCTTTTACTTTCCCTGATTGGAAATGGTTCATCATCAGCTGAACTTTTTCTTTGATAAAACTTATAAGTCATTCATTCATAAATAGAACATCAGCTTCAGGCCAGCTTTGCTCAAAATATCACCATTCTCTCAATTTCTTGATAGATATAGGAAATTTAGGTATTCCAAACAGCAACTGTATCAAAAGCTAATGAAGTATTCAAGTCCTTAAAATAGAGAGGCTTCTTTATTCTCCAGATGCCCTAGTAGGTGATTGTGGTCTCTTCACCACAGCTTGCTTCCAGTGCTGTAGCTCCATGGATGCCAATGTTCTGTCCCAGTTTGCCACAATGGGTCATGGTGCACTTAAATTTTTATCTTAATTTTGAGCTTGGAAATATAACTGGAAATGTTGAAAAAATATTTGAGGAGTCTTTCTTCCTCTTGAATTTAAATTCTGTGAGAATAGAGACTTGTTTTGTTCAACATTACATCTCCAGCTCCTCAAACAGTTCCTGGTGTGTAATAGGTGGTCAAAAATGATTGTTTAATGAGTTAACTAATACAAGAATGAACTAATCAATTACTTCTGTTTATTTGAAGTATATAGAGTTGTGAAATTCGGTAGTCAGCAGAAGAATATAGCTTAGAAATACAAATGTCTATCCAGAAAATTAAACTTTTTATTTGGGGTTATCTTCAGCAAAGTCAGAACTAATTATTGCCTCTACTCTGTCTCAGTGAGATATCAAAAGCAGAAAATAAAAACTTTGTCCTCAGACTTAGTTAGAATACCTGACTACTTGTGGATTTGTTTCTCCAAAGGATTTCAAGCTCCTAAAGGACACAGCTCTTGAGATGTCTGTAAGGATGCCTTGTGAAAACGTGATAAAATATATTTAATCTAGAGTAATAAAAGAAAGGCATTTTATAATTTTGTTGCTATTTAGTTTTGAAAGCATCACAGATGACTCTGAAAGTATATTCTAAACATTTATTTTAAACAATAATGACTGAACTTAAAGAATTCTATAAAGAATAAACAATTATATAAAAAACTGGGGGCAAATCTTGGAAATGCCTGAATTGTGTATGGAGATTCTCAATCTATTTATATATAAAATATAACCTGCCAATCAATGAAAACCATCCAGTGGCTGATGTCAAACCATCAGACTGTTTAGATCTAGTAAATAGTCTGGCTCTTTTGTTAATTGGCTCACACAATCATAACTTCCTATGAGAACCTTTGTCTAAATACCAGCTTCCCTGGTGAGGAAGTTGCTGAGGTTTTGGTTAATTTTCTATAATAATAAATATAAAATCGTATTTAAATTTTAACATATGCAGGCATTTTAAGTAAATTAAAGATACTTATTTATTAGATCTGTGACCTAAGTACACTTATCATCCTCTGATTTTATATTTCCTTTTAATCCTTAACTGATGTTATAGAATTCATTATGGTTCAGCCAGAATTACAGTAATGTTTTCCTTGTCACCAGAACAACATTCTTAGTTCCTCAGAGAGTAAGTTAATTTTTAAACTCTTTTAGAAAAGGCTTAGCTTTTAAGGAGGCAGGCATCAAAATATGTACCAAAATTTGGTCAACATTTCCTCCCCATTCTGCCTTTCTAGAGGCAAGGAATAAATTAAATTAAAACTCTTTAATTTGACAACTATTTATTGTTCAGCTATTATGTATTTGACACTGGGCTAAGACTCTGCTATAGAAAAAGAAAAAACTTTCTCCCTAGGATACACATATACTACCCGTATGCTTAAATAAATTGTATGTTAAGCTATGGTAGAAATAAGAACAAGGAGATTTGAAAGTGAGTAACTCTCCCTGGGGTAGCTGATGAAGCCAAATGAAGCCCAGCTGATTATTAACTTTAATTGCTATTATTGGACAAAAATGAAAGTATCAGGTTGCTATCTGGATTTTTTTTTTTTTCCCAGGAGGTACCAGGGATTGAACCCAGGATCTCATACGTGAAAAGCAGGCACTCAACCACTGAGCTACATTTACTCCCCTATCTGGATCTTTTTTTGCCAAAAAGGGTAGGGTGACTCTACATGAAGAGTTATTTAATGACTTAGAAACACCGCTATTTATTTCATCCACTTAAAGGCAAATTTATTTGAGCAACTCATTAGATGACTTAGTAAGAAAAGATGTTCAAAGGTATGCTTGCCACATGGAGAAAAAAACACAAGATTAAAGATATAGATGCTGTAAGGGCATTTGATAAAATTTAGCAACAATTTCTAATTTTAAAAAATTAAGTACAACAAAAGTAGTATAAATCTACGTAAATCTAAGAAAGACCGATCACCAATTACAGAAGCAAATGCAATCCCAAATTAGTCACTCTAAAACTGTTTCAATGAAAAACAGTAACCAGATCAAGATGTCAGAATACAAAATTATTTATTACACTGATTGCAATAAAGATAAAAAATAAACTATCTTTCCTAACTGGAAAATTTATTTTAAAATTGCTAAGAAAAATAATTACCTAATATTTGATGAGAAAGATAAGAGAAATAAAAAAATGACAATGTATAAAAAAAGAAAATTAGGTATTAGAATAAATAAGCTACATTAATAAAATTAACATGGTGCTGAAGTAAATTAGTAATCAATAAGTTGGTCAGTGGAATCAGTGAAATATAACAGTGTTCAAAAATAAATCCCAGTAAATATGTAAGAATGTCATTCATAACAATCTTGATTGTTTCTTACAGTGAGGAATGTATGGTTTGTTTAATAAAAGTATGGCATAGGGGGACATTTCTTGAGTAGAAAATCTCATATTCTAAAACTATTTCCAAAATCATTAAGTAACTTTAGATAGTAAATGCATTGACAAATTAAAAGGAAAGAAACAATTAGCCCAATATAAAAATGGAAAAAAAAAAGTTGAGACAATTTGGAAAAGAGCAAATAAAGAACATACAAATGAAGAAATTCCCTCTAGCCAGTAGTGAGAAAATACAAATGTGAAGAACAGTGCCCTGCTTCTTTATGTACATCAGCAGACTGGTAAAAATGAATGCTGTTGGTAACTAGCACTGTCAAAAGGGGTTTAGAGAAATGTGTGTTCTGTCATTTGACTGATGAACTTGAAAATTGTACAATCATTTGGGAGGGGTGTATCTGGAAAGATTGATTCAAATTCAAAACTTATATACCCTTACATCTATTAATTTGCCTTCCGAAAACTCATTCCATGAAACGAAAAGAAAAAAAAAACCTGCACACACAATGATGATGATTTTATATTTTTTCCAATGAGGTAAAAAAAGTGGAAACAGTGAAAGCTGTCAAATACAGAAATTCTTGATTACATTGTGGTAATCAACATAGGATATTAAACAGATAATAAAAGTAATGCATTTTAGCCATGGTCATTTATTGGAAGAATTTTCGCAAAATATTTATGAGAGAGAATTAAGATGCAGAAAAATGTATGTAGGATGTTTCCATCTTTTTTGTAAAAGACAATGTCAATAAAATATATATGCATATAAGCACATGGTTGATTATATTTTTGCATATGTACACACTCATTCTCTGAAAAAAAAAAAATAGGATAAATGGGATAGTGGTGGGTTGGGGAATTGATGTAGGGGGAGGGAACGGAAAAGTTGTAGCCAAACAGAAAATGAAAGAAAAAGTTATAAAAATATCCAAGATATGAATTGTTATTTTATGCATTTATAAAAATGTTTATGTATTTGTATAAATGTTTTGAAAATAATTTTTTAAAATAGTTGCAGATTAGAGAACAACTAAATTACATTGATTTGCAATAAAATTTTCTCCATAAATAGAATTTAATAATACATACATCTATCAGTGGTCCATGGGGACTGCGACTTATATAATAACTAGCAATATTCCAGTTTACAATTTTTCATGGAGTGAAGACCCCCCACTAAATGAAACTCATACATGTGACATAATATCTGTGCAATTGCTTTCCCAATGCTTGACAGTTTATAGGCATTCAGTAAACGATAACATATTTTTCAGGAAATTAATCTCTATGCATGGACTTTGGCATCTGATAAAGCTCAATTCATAACCTAGCTTCGTTCAACCCCTGTGAAGTAAAGTAAGATATTAGAGCTCTTTTTAAAACTATCTCCTTTGTTAAATGAGCATCTTGATGCCTAACTCTTCTGCCTATTATGAAGATCAAGTTAGATAATACATATAAAGCTCCTAGCAGAGGGCTTGGCTTAGAGTAAATGCTTAATAAATACTAAATATTGTTATGAATAGGGTCTCACAATATTCAGTGATGTTGCAGTGTTACAGTGACAAAAAGCACATTCAAATATCTGATGAAATGCATCAAGCTAAAGAAAAGCAAGAGGTACTATATATGAAAAGATTTTAGGGTATGGTTTTTATTGTTTAGAAACGAGTGAAGGAAAGCTGTGAACCTTGCTTTCAAATGTTCTTCAATAGAAATTCACTTATCACTAAGGAACACCTCATGTTAAGTCTGCAACAGAATCAAGTCTGAGTTGTTTGTCCTAACAAGATGTTACAGTCATTACAGGGATGTCAGAACACTCTGAATTGGAAAAACTCTCAGATATATGAGTGAATGGGGAAAAACTCTTTTAGAATTTTCCCCCCTTTTTGGTTTTCATTCATTTCTCTTTCATCCAATCCCAATGTTTTGAACTGACACATTGTGATTAATATATATTATCATAATCTGGAGAGAGAGAGAGACCCCTAAATGTGCCCACTTACATCTTCAAATATCAGGAGTGCCTGTTTTGTTGGTACTGGTGTTTCAATTCACTTTTGCAGCCACTGGCAAATCTCTTGTTAATTTGTAGGTGTATTCTGTGCAGTCTGTATACATGCTGGTGGACCTGTACTTGTGAGTCCTATATTACCAATACATTTTACATTCCTTGACACAGGGATGAGCTTAAACTCGACATGGGGGAAGGTAATTACATGGGAAGTGAGGCATTTCTGATTTCTCTTTTTATCTCTGAAACTAGCTAACTTGTGACCTGAAAGAATATCTGTTATATTGGGGCACTTTAAGTATATGTTTACTCATTTAACTCTCATAATTATTCTTCAAGGGAAATGTTATAATCTCCTCTTGACAGACAAAGAAACTGAGGCTCAGATAAACTAGGTTATTTGTCTTAAGCCACAAAGGCTGTCAGTGGCAAAGATGGAATTTTTACCAAAGACTAAGGCTAAAGCCCTAGGTCTTTTCTTGATACTATGTCTCCTCTCCTATTTCCTTTTAAATTAAATGAAAGGGAATAGACTAAATGAAGTCTAAAGTTCCTTTTTGACTATAAATTCTGATTCATATGCATAGAATTTAATTAGACTTGAGTATAGGAAGAACTTTGTAAAAGGGGCTTTGTAAAACAATGGAGGGATAAAATGGAAAATCCAGGACATTTAAGATTTACCACTACCTCCTAAAGTGAACTTTTTTTTTTTCCAGAGCGAATGTTACTGTATTGTTTTGGCTAATTGGTCAGCATAACATTGTTACAATATCATTTAGATATTTCCCTTTTCCTTTTGATATGTTAAAGCATTTTTTCTTAGCTGAAGGAGGACATTAGGATACCTCTACTTTAAGTTTCTGTACAAAAATCCACATTTTAATGTGCTGCATAGACAGTGATCATGCAGAGGTTAAAGGAAATACAGAAATTGAGGGAAATTAGGAAAAAAACCAGACTTATCTAATGAAAAGAAAAGGAAAATGGCTATTTTAGGATTCAAGCCAGAGCACACAATTTAGTTCCTAATTTTGATTAGATTTCCCTTCATGGTTGGGAAAAAATGAGCCTAAAATCGAGGCAATTACAGAATACAGGATAAAATTATGTTTTTAAAGTGCCTTTTATGTAAGGAAAGGTCCTGAAAGGGCACCATCAAACTGTAAAATACTTGGCTGCCTGACGTAATCCCATGAGAAAGAGTTTAAATTCAGATAATAAAAAATGAAAAATGGTATTATCTTACTAAAAATACTCTGTGCAGTAAGGGAACATTTTGCAAAAGGAATAACAGATACCTGTAATCATAAGTTACATAAAATATTTCGTTTCTTTATTCTGACATATATCTAGAAAATAGTTGCTATAAGGAGTGGCATTTATTTTAAAGTTTCAAAGAAAAAAAATATTACTTTATTCCTTTTCATCCCTCCTGTTTGTCCATTTTTGTCAAATGTCTATTTATGATCATATGTAAATTTTCACAGTTTAGGTTTTGTTGCACAGGTGCAAGGCCTTCGTGGCTCCTTTCTCATCCAACTGGTCAAGGATATCAAGCTTTTTGCCTCTGAGAAAAGCTTCAGAATTACACCATTCTGTCTGGTCTTGCTTTGAGATCTTTTCTTATTCCTGTAAGCAAAACTGTGAAGGTCTGTTTAATATCCTTCAGGGAACTAAGTGCAAAGAGTAAACTTCTAAAACTAGATTAATAGAAAACCAGATCAATTAGTTTTAGAATTTTAAGAGCTGCTTAAGTGAAGAAATTTTAATAAGCACGTTTTCTAGCTATCACTCCCCTGTATCCAAGTCCTGTACAATATGACTTTGCAGCTCTTTCTGTAAAAGGGAGTGGGGCTTATTTCCCTACCCATTGACTCTAAGTTTAGTTCTGTGACTTGCTTTGGCCAATAAAATGACGCAGCAATAACATTGTGCCACTTCAGAGCCAAGGCCTCCAGAGTCCTTGCAGGTTTCATTTGTGTGCTCTCACTTCTCCCTGGCCATGAGAACAGGCTCAGGCTAGGCTGCTGGTCCCAGGAGGAGGAAACACATAAGGAGTAGAGTTGTCCCAGCCAAGTCCTGCCTAGGTCAGCTGACCCAAGATCAGTGAGAATAAGTGATTGCAACTCTCGGCCACTCAATTTTGGAGTAGGTTTGCATTTGGCAGTAGATGGATTATATAGCAGATACATGTGGAACCTGAGACCTGAGATGACTGCACACATATATACACACACTCAGTAACTACATCATTTCATGCCAGCAGGGTTTTATTTTGAGAACACAGAGCTTTCTGTCAATTGCTTAGCATGCATTATCTGAGCAACCTGAATGAAATGAAGTCAAGTTAGCTCTAATTTTCCTCTAAATAGCAGGAGTGCACATTACATAATAACTTGTCAATCTGTTGTGCACTCTCCAATATTCTGTAATTCTCCTTCTTGACACTATCACGTGTCTAATGTACTATTATATTTTATAAAAATTCTGCCTTGCCCAGTAGGATGAATAATACTAAAAAGCACTGTTGACTTTAATGCTCACATCACATAATGAGGAACTATTATTACCTCCATTTGACAGAGGAAGAAACACTGGTACATTGATGCTAAATAAATACCCCAACATCATACAGGTAAGAGGTACAACAAATGAAGTTCAAACCCAAGGATCTTGGCTCTAGAAATCTTGCTCAAAACCATTATGATGTGTAGCACCGATGGTCTTGGGAGTCATTCTACCCCTAAAACCTTGCACAGCACCTGATATGTAGTAGACATGGATCAGTTATTGAAAGAAGGTTAACTGAACATGTGTGAGCTAAGGTGGCACTTACACCATGAAAGGAGGAAAGCTACTATCTTGAAGGCAGTTTATTTAATGAACATTTATTGAGTATTGTCATAAAGCAAACACTGTGGTATATGCTGGCAAGAAAGAAAGCACGGTCCCTCCTGTCCTAGAATATGCAATCTCATGATGGAAATAGATATAAACAAATAAGCGAACAAGGAGGGATCATTACAAAATGTGACTATGCTAACAGGGGAAACAACCCAAGGTGGTGATAGTGAATAATGAGTATATATGAGTTGGATGGACTGGTTAGGGAAGGTCTCCATTTAAGAGGAATAATTTAATCTGAGACTTGGCAAATGGGTAGGGATGATGGAGGAGATGTTTCAGGGAGAAAGTGTAAGGGCCTTTAAGCAGGAAAGAGCTGGTATGTAACTTTCTCTAGATCATTGCTAAAACCTTTGAACTGCACTATCCATATTTATTCTGTTCATTTCTGAATATGTTCTCCACACTGTAGCCACAGTGGTTTTTCCTATTAACTTAGGAAGAGAAAAAATACTGCTTAAGACCTACAAGTCTGGCTTGTGCTTTTTTCTTCAAGTCATCTTGTTCTCTTTTGCCTTCTGTCCTAGCCATGGGTCTTTCATCCTTGTCCTTGTCATGCTTCTTTGTATCTTCGTCTGCACATTTACATGCATAAATATTTCTGCCTGGGGCCCTCTTTTGTAGAAAATTTATGCTCATGCTTCAGATTTCAGCTGAAGAATCAATATTTCAAAAATCCTCATTTTCCTTCCTGACCATACTGAAGTTCTCTTAAGACACTCAAAGCATTGTTCATTACTCCTTTGTAATTTTTGCCAAATTTGACATTTTACAATTCTATGTGTGTGTTTGTGTGCATGATTATTGGATGCACATAAAGCGAAGAACCATGT
>JAQZBX010030368.1:0-26835 GCA_029593785.1 Cabassous unicinctus | reverse complement strand
TAAAAAAAAAAAAAAGGCACAGACAAAAGGAAAATGAGAGCCATTAAGCAGATGATTGTGTGCTATAAAAGCCACTAATATCCCTTCTTCACTTGAAAATGCTAACCTCTCTTTTCAAATGCCACTATCAGGAGCATGAGTGGGGTCTGTAATATTCATGAAATCCTAAATTGTGAAGAATATTCATATTCTGGAAAACTCTCCAAAACTGAATGAGGCAAATAAAAGGAAATACTGTGATACATAGTGGTCTCTCAATTTCCTTACTTGCTTCCCAAGCTGCCTCCCTCCCCTGCAAAAAGTTCATCCATTCTACCATTATTGAAGAGATTTTTCTAAAGCTACCCTCCTTGAACATTTTAGTGGTTCGTTGTTGCCTTTCTAACTAAATCCAAACTTCCTGTGGTGTGTTTCATATACTGGCCTCTGCTTACCGTCCTAGCCATAATGAACAACCCCATGTCCTCTCTCACCTCTACAGCTTTGGGTATGCTTTTCTTTCTTTCTAGCACACCCCTCCACTCTCCAAACACCTACCTCTGGTTCGTGCTCCAGGTCTTATCGTACATATCACTATATCCAGGTAGCTTAGTCTGACTTTCCAAATCTGGGTCTGATTCCCTATCCTTGTTCTCTAAATACACACTCTTTTTTTTCCCTCTAGAAAACTGTAATCACATGTAGTTTACTTGTTTGTATACCCTCTAGACAAGAAGCTAATGTAGGACAAGAACTGTTGTATTCCCTATGCCAGCACCATGACTGGCAAATAGTAGTTGCTCATTAAATAATTTTTACTAAATGAGTGAATTAATAGTAAGTTTCTGGAACTTTTGAATAACCATAAGTCTAATGACAACTATATATTTTTATGTTAGTTTATGGTTGACTGAGTGCATTCATTATGTCATTTAATTCTTCTTACAACCCAGTGAAGCAGAACAGGTACTAATCAAACACTAAAGATTGTCCACTCAACAGCATGCCATTTCCATTCCATGTTGCCAGAATCCTGATTTTCTTCTGAGGTGTCCTCCTCTCCCAAATAACAGAAATAAATTCTGATTGGTTTGAAGTAATGATGATAATCGTGTGAGCCTGCTTCCCTCAAAAACAGGACTGAGGAAGCACTTAAGCATTAATCTGAGAAGAATAGGAAGTAAATAACAGATGCGGTTTGGCCCAGTTTGCCACCAGTTCACAAAGAGACACAAAGTTACTTTGTCACTGGTCATATCTCCAGACAAACTATATAAAAAACCTGTGCTTCTGAACAGGCCATCTGAGGGAAGAATAGAGAAAGAATTTATCCACTAATTCCCTCCCATTCTCTGTCTTCCATTGGTAAAAAGCTTGCCCCACTAAGGCATTAACTCCCCTGTACTCCAGGGTTGTATCGTGAAGCCCCTTCCAGTGGCTCCTGATTCCGGGCCCTCTTGACTTGGTGCTTCACCAAGATGTACCAGAAGTGGTAAGAGGGGCCAGAATTAGCGAGACGGCTGTGGGCTCCCATGCAACTGGTCCAGGGTGCTGCAGCAGCTGCTGCAGTGGTGCAAACAGCCAAGGGTCCAGGAGGCAAGCGAATAGGAGGATGTACACAAAATAGGTCAGCTACATTGGTACTTCCAAGGATTGGTTTAAGGGCTGTCATGCGGGAAGTTTGCTGGCAGAAGGGATACAGTATGGTAAAAGTTTTTAGAAACCTTCTTAGAGACAGTGGAATAGTACATACAGTAAGTTGTATTTCATCCATTGGATAACTTAGGATGCATTTTATAATCAATAGTGTGTCAATCTAATTGGCAGTGCTTTTTTTTTTCTTGGTGCATCTTAAAATTGATGGCATCTTAGAATCTGTAAATACAGTAGGCCTTGAGTTTGCATTTGGACTTAGGTGTGTGATTATGTGATGTTAGGAGCTGCAGCAGTCCTCTTGAGATTATGAGAAGAGCTAACCTGGAACTCTGAAAATGGAAGAATGGAAATATGGAAAGAACCTGGATCTTTTCAGGAAGATCTCACCATCTGACATATTAAGGAACTGAGAACAAAGAAATTATGTGGCTTTCCCATTATCACATGGGTGGTAAGCAGTGGTGCTGAGACTTTTTAAACTTATGTCCTCAGTTCTTCCCATGCAACTACAGCATGGTGTTCAAAGCCCTTCCCAATCAGCTGTCTACAGCCATTCTGGTTCATCTCTTCCCACCTGTCTCTCCTGATCTCCAGTTGTATGAAACTTGAGGTTTCCTGAAAGCAGTCTGTTTTCTCATGCTTCTCTAATTTCCAGCACTTTAGAAAAGTTGACAAAAAATAGGGAAGAATGCCTGCACACTAAAGATTTCTTATGGAGTAAGTGCAAAGATCCGGGGCTTTATCTCCAGCCTTTTAAGGTTCAGTTTATGCAGAGCAACGTCATCTTTCATTCAAAATACCTTGGTGCCACCATCAAAAACAGACCACTGAGCTGCATGCAGATGTGATGTGTAAGCAATGAAGCAACCAGTACAGCCAGGTACCCACCCACCAGAACAGGTTCAATAGGGCCAGATCAGTGTATACTAGTCAAATCACTCCTCAATTTTGGCTGCATCTAGCTAGTCAGTCTCAAAGGCATCCATGGTCAGATTTACAGCTACCCAGTAACTCTTCTCCAAGTAGCTCTAAGATGTTTACATTTACTAGCTTTGGCTCATACTACTTACATTTGCAAGTATTTTAGATATGGTAAATTACATAATTTCAGTGAAAGTCTGAAAAACAGAATATAATGTCTCTATAATAATTCTAATAATAAGACCCATTCTAACAAAGCCTCAGATTATTCTGAGGTGGGAAAATCATTTATCCCCAATTTTGCCAAGATGGCCAAGCATTGGAATACAAATCTAAATGATCCGAGAGAAATCTGATTAGCAGCCTAATGATTCAGTGTATTACTGCTTAAGGGAAAGGATTAGCAAAAAAAAAAAAAAAAACACTAGGGCATAAAAATTCTATACCCACAATGAAGCAGCTGCTTTCTACATGTGGATGCCTTTACTGTCATGAATCTGCATCTGGCTGTGAGTAGGTTAAGTGGCATTTCCCATCTTGCTGCACCATTCCCCATAGTAGGCTGCATGGCTTGTGTTTCCCAAGTCAAAGGGGTGCCCGGTTGTAGCCAGTTTAATAAGCCAATATCCCCAGCATGCCAAACATCCATCCCCCAATCAAGTTAGCAATTTACGTCTTCTTCCCATTTCAACCCTAACATCACGTGACTCTCCTTTTTTTGCCTCCCCTTGATGGGAAGCAGAAAATTGCATATATTTAGAGATCTCCCTCCAATAAAAGGCTAAGAATAGAAATTAAGTCAATGACTTTTTGTCTTGATACTCCGACTGTGTCCACAAGGAAGCCTGACTTAGGGAACCTAGAACATTCAACAGTTTCAGATTTCTCTTTTTCTGTTGTTATTCTATTTTAATTAGGGACCTGGAGTCAGGGTGTGGTAGATGCACTCCCCCATATCTTACCTTTCTTCCAGTTCCCGATATAACAGAATTAAGTAAATATCTCTGCATGTGTGCAAGGGGTGCTGCAAGCCACCTGCTGGAAGGTCATGAAATCTGATGTTCTCAGGAGATAAATTGCAAGTGTTAGTTCATTATGTTCTAAGCAGAAGCAAGGGGGAAAGAGCAAGAATATGATGGTGATTGTAAGTGCACCTAAGGTCCTTTGCTGTGTGAGATCTGCCAAGCGAACAAATATATTAGTCTTGCTTTTCTATTAACCTCCTCATGAAGGAATCACTTAAATGGGTTTTCAGAATTCAGGGGAATTGGAAGACCAGCAGTAATAAGAAAAATATCTTGGATTTCCTTCCAAAGCACTCTGAGGGCTTCTCAGATATTATTTCATTTACCTGCCATCTCACATCTCTGCGCTTCTACCCAAAAAAGATGTCAGCCCCGTGAGAGAGAAAATCTTCCCCTACAAACAAGGAAAATGGAAAGCAGAGCATTTGAGACTTGCTATGCTCCTGCAACTTTTGAAGCTGAGGATTCTGGAATTCTGGTCCATCTGTGAAAATTTCAATATTTTTGAGTTCTTCTTCCAGGAACATGAGAGGCAGATTACAGTGTTGAACCCCCCCAATTCCCTCTTTGAATGGAAAACATTTGGAGGTCAACCTAAATGCCAGCCTCTTCTTTTCCCATGTCTGCTCCCCATAGCTCTACACACTTACACCCTTGGGTAGCTCCGAGCTATTTTGGGCTTCAACTTCATCTGCCTTTCACATTAGGCTCGGCGTTAATTATGACGCTTCAGTGAAAACGAGCCTTCTGACAGTCCCAGAATTGGAGAATGGAAAGAGGAATAAAGGCAGCTCCAATTATAGGCCGTTAGCCCTAATTAATGCCCACCTCCTGTGCTTGGTATTCTAGACACAATCACCCCACTACTGGGGGTGGGAAGGGGGGACAACTCAATTCATTCCGTGGCACAGGGACAACAATGTTAAGCCAGTCACTTGCTGGTCCCCACGAAACATGATCTCTCAGGCAAGGAGGCGATTTATATGCAATAACCTGGAGGAACAAATAATCCTGTGTTGCTCCTTTTAAACTGTCTTTTGACATTCTTGTGTCACATCTTTTTTAGGGGACAGAGAGCATAGCCTTTCTTCAGAAACCAAAAATCATCTTGTTTCTTTGGTCCTAGACCTTAAATCAATCCAAATTTCTCAAATACACACACACACACACACACACACACACACACACACACACAGAGGAATTAAGCACTCTGATAGGATATGTGAGAAGTAAGAAGGATATACAACCTGGTTCCTCCTCTCAGAAATATGTCATAGGCACAAACCTACCTAAATCAGATGTCTTCTGGGCAAGTAATACTTCCTTGCTGCTTTCTGAAGGACTTCAGCAATTAATTGTGCAAGGAGAAAACTCAAAGGAAAAACAAGGCTACTGCACAGCCCCTGACCAAAACCTATTAAAAGCAGTAAGCTAACACACTATGACAAGATGAACACTTTCATATTCCATAAAAGCATGCCCCAGGTGTGCCCTATCCCACATATCATCCCACCCCCAATGCCCTGCACCAGTAATCCTCTCCTGCCATATGTGCCAAAACATTCCCACCATTGTAGTTTTAACCACAGACTTGCAAATCTCCTGAGTTCACCTGTTCCTTCCTCCAGCCCTCTCTCCAATTCCATGGATAGTCCAACCCAAGTCCCCACCCTACTCCCCCTCACATTCCTGCACCCTTGAACCCAATCACATCACTGTACCACTACCACCCCCATCCACTGCCCAATCACCCCCTTCTTCCACCTTATCATAGATTTTGCCCATATTGAGTATCAGCTCATCACCCTCTACTCCCTTTCTGTCTCCTGATAGCCTATCTTCCAGACTCTAGCTACGTGAGTCATAGTGTGTTATCTCAGTGGGTGGAGACCCATACAATATATAAGAAAATATTAAACTCCCATCCTGGGGAGACCTGCTATGTTCTCAATCAGAGGGGTAAGAATCTCTCAAAAACATAGGCAGTTCTTAATAAAACAGGCCAATATGTCAAGCCCTCAATATTATTGCATGTAACTTTGAATCTTATTCTCCAAAAATTGAAACTTCATGGTCACCATAAGTTCCAAGGGAAGAGAAGGGAAGAATTAAACATATGGAACATAGGGCATTTTCAGGGCATTGGAATTATTCTGTGTGATCTTGCAATGATGGATACAGAAACCATTTTAAATTTTGTCAAAACCTATAAAACTGTAAGGGAAAATGTGAATCATAGTGTAAACCATTGCCCATGGTTAGTAGCTATGCTTTGATATTTGTACATCAATTATAACAAATGTACCATACACATGTAAAATATTAATGGAGGAGAGTGAGAGCGTGAGAGGCACTTAAGTATATGGGAATCCCCTATATTTTCTACGTGAATTTTCTGTAACCTAAAGTTTCTTTGAAGATTAAGCAAATAAAGAAAGAAAGAAAGAAAGAAGACACTCGGGGAACATATGGAAGAAATTCTCACTGTACATAAAAGATAACAGATCTTACAGTGATGAAAGACACAATGAAAAAATTTATTTTATTATTTTATTCTTTATTTTTGTTTTTTGTATTTTATTTGTTATTTTTATTTATTATTATTTTCTTATCATTTTATTTGTTTTTTTGGGGGGGGAGGTTTTGGATAATGGAAGGGTCACAACTTTGGCAGGGGAGTATCACTGGTGCAAGGTGTCAGTGATGGAAGGATGTATGGGAAGAGGTACATATTCAAGTGGTTATGGGACATTGTCTCAGTGGGTGGAGTCACACAATAATCAAAAGAATATTGAATTCTCAACCTGGGAAGTCCTGCTACATTCTCTAATAGAGCAGTAAAAATCCCCTGAGTACATGGGCAGTGCCTAGCAAAGGAGGACAGACCATTATGCCAGACCCTTGATATTGATAGTTGTACTTATGAACCTTTTGTAGTGAAATTGAAACTTAACCTAGTATTATATATTGCCTAAGATTTACCTTCTGAAAGCCTCCTTGTTGCTCAAATTTGGACTGTCTCTAAGCCAAACTCAGTATGTAAATGCACTACCTTTCCTCTACTGTGGGACATGACTCCCAGGGATGAACCTCCCTGGCACTGAGGGATTATTATGAAGCACTGACTAGCCATGAATCTGGAAAAAGACCTTGACCCAAAGGGGGAAATATTAAATACAAATGAGTTTTTATGGCTAAGAGACATCAAAGTGAGTTGGGAGGTTATTCCAGAGATTATGCTTATGTAGGTCTCAGCAGGATCTCACTGACTGCTGCAGTAAACAGTGCTTCAAACAGTGGGGCTCTTGAGGACTCTAGAGACATCTAGACACTATATGCAGAGCAGACAATCTCAGAATTGGGCATCCTTTCAATAGGCCTTACTTTGGAATATATTCTCCCCAATGTGACAGAGTTAGACTCATTTATAATTTCCCTGCACATGGCTCTCTTCCCCCTTTTATTTGAACCTATAATTAGCACTATACTTGTTAAATATGTGTCCTAAAGACTTAAATCTTCAGTCTGTTCATATGCTGGTTGAGCCCTGAATCTCAGCAGAGTTGCAATACCTACTCATCAGATCATTGGGCTCATCCAGTACAACTTACAAAAGGATGATGATGGGCAATGCCCAACCCAGGAAGCAGAGAGTGTCTGCAACTGCAATCAATACAGTTCCATCCATCTGCCCCATGAGATCTGAGCCCTCTCTCAATCGGAGACAGGGCGAGCATCACAATCCTCAAATCTTCAAGACTGAGAAATGAACAAACATAAGAGTAGAAAGCAACTATGGACTAAAGTAGACTTATGATTATTCTAACAATGGAAGAACTTGTATCATTAATATAATGGCAGTGGCCACCAGATGTTCTGAGGGGAGGGAGAAGGAAGAATAGGTGTAACATAGGGGCTTTTGGGGGACATTGGAATTGTCCTGCATAACATTGCAATGACGGATATAGGCCATTATACATTTTGTCAAAACTTATAAAATTGTGTGGGGCAAAGTGTGAACTATAATGTAAATGGCAGTCCTTCATTAGTAAAATGCTTCAATCTGTATTCTTCAATTGTAACAAATGTACTACACTAATGAAAGATTTTGTTAATGTGGGAAAGTGTGGGAGGGGGAGAGGGTGGGGTATATGGGAATCCCCTATATTTTTTATGTAATATTTATGTAAACTAAAGCTTCCTTAAAAATAAAAGAAAAATATTTTAAAACATAAAATAAAGGCAGTAAACTGCTCAAGCTTGCAGCAACTTCTGCCTCAGCCTGGTAGCCTGCTTCCTCTTTCCTATCTGAAACTTCCGTTCCACCTCTTCCATTTAACACAGTTCCACAAATGGTCACTGAGGGTCAACCACGAAGTAGCTCTGGACCAGGAGCTGAAAAGATACAAAGAGCAGAGAGTCGTAATTTTGTCCCTTCACTATTGTGGTGCTCGCTGGAAGCTACTGTAATTGTATGTCTCTTTATCATGCTCCATCACTAAACTGCAAGTTCCTCAAGGGCAAGGATTGTGTCAGATTCATTTCTGGATCCTCAGAGCAGGTTCAGAGCCTGACACTCATGGGCTCAACAAATGTCAAATGAATATTAACTGAATGAATAAATAAATGAGATAGAACAAATTTAACAGCTGAAATGATGTCGGCCTCAGAAGCCCCTCCCAGAGCATGATGCCCACGGCGTCCTGATGTTGGAAAGACTTTCCCTAACTACTGTCTTTGAAGCAGCCTCCCCACCCTACTCTCCCTTTACTCATAATTTATTTATCAGCACTTAGCTATAGTCTGAAGTAATCCTGCACATCCATATGCTTACTAGATTACTGTGTATCCTTTAGAAAATAAGCTCCAAGATGGCACAGACTTCCTGTTTGGTTTGCCTCTATATCCTTGGCAGTTAGACTAGCTTAGTATAAAGCAAAATCCAAAATATGATGAGTGAATGACTGAATGTGAAAGTGAGCGAAGAACTTACACATTAATGCCTAATTAATGTGTAGAACTATCAGAGCTATGAGAAAAATCAATATAGCTTAATATTTAATAGATTAAGTAATATTTGTTGAACACCATATACAACTAAATCTGACATTATTTAGGAAGACAGGGCACTGCTAAGAACAGTGAAGACAAAGATAAATAAGACATTGTCATTTTTTTCCCAATTAATTAATTAATCAATTAAATTTTTAAAATTAATTATTTTTTTTATTTTAAAGAAGCTTAGATTACATAAATGTTACATAAAAATTATAAGGGATTCCCATATGTTCCACTCCCTCCCCCTCCCACAATTACCCATATTAGTAACATCCTTCACAGTGTGGTACATTTGTTACAATTGATGAGCACATATTGAAGCATTGCTACTAACTGTAAACTATAGTTTACATTATAGTTTACACTCTGCCCCGCACAATTTTGTAGGTTATGACAAAAGATATAATGGCCTATATTCATAATTGCAATAAGATATTGTCTTGACCCTCAAAGAGTTTTCAACCGAGTGCAGCAAAAAGATAGAGCATATGCATACACATACAATTCATTCCATTTAAGAGCTCTTACAGTAATGCTAATTAAGACACTGTAACAGTCACTGGGAGATAAATAAAAATATTTTAAATCTCAAGTGACTTACTATCTAGTTGCTATCTGATAGCATATATGAAAACATAACTAATAATATTATAATATTGAATATCATTTGATACCAGCACTCATTGACCCCAGAAAGAAATAGTTTTCCTTGCCCCTTTAAATGGTTCAAAGAATTCTGTCTTCTTCCCCCACCGTGAAAAGGAAAGTCTGGGCCTATAATCAGGAAGGGCTCCTAAAGCTAGCTCTGTAATTAAGTATCAATATGTAGGTAACATCAGGAGGAAGGAAATCCTTCATGCCGCTCACCACTTCAAAGAAGTTCTGCTTTTTACCTTTATGTTCTTCAGAGCACTTAACACACCACCAGTTTGTAATAAATTACAATTAGTAATAGCAGCATCATTGTGCTGGGTTTTATTATTAGAGGCATTCATTTTTAATGTTTGCTCTACTCAGATATGTGTGGAAGACTTGAAATGTGTTTAATAATGATCACATCTACCATCTACGCTCTCGTGCTGGTCTGGTGGGATATAACCAAACTGCACCACATTTAATGCTCTGGGCAGCAGAAGGCAGGCAGAAAGAACAGGAAAGTGAGGGGCGCTATGAGCTGAGGGAGAATGAGTAGTCCAGAGGCTCTTCAGCCCACCACGCTCTACCTGGAGGTCAGTGGTATACTCAACCTTGAGAAGTTCTTTCTGAAGCATGCTGGCAGGGCAGACCCTAAGACTCCTCAAGCCAACCAGTCCCAGAAAGACTTACTCTGAGTTTGAAATAGAATATTCTCAAGGGGGATTGAGGAAAAAACTTTCCAGACTAAGGAGGTAGTGGGTAAAAGAAAATGGGGTCTCTAAATGGATCTCTACCTTATTCCCCTCCACATCTCCAGGCCACAGCTCTGAAGGCTTCGTGAGTGCCATCAGTTCCAGCTACGGCTAACCAGTCACTCTGCTCTGCTTCCTTTCCCAGGCAGCCTACTTGGCCAGAGTAGGCTGGGTGAAGAGGATTTCCTCTTGTCTATATAGCAAGATGTTGGAGGCAGTGAGCACCTTGAGTCTGCCTTCTGCCCTGGCTCCCTCTCTGGTCTTGGATCTGAGTCCCCTCAGTTTGAATTATGCCTTCTCAACTCCACCCAGAAGACAATTGCCCCAAATACTTGATGATGGTAGTTCACCCTTATGCAGAAGTGACCGTCACATTTTTACATATGAGATTGGGATGCACCAAAATCAGCCTGTGGCTCTGGTGCTTGGCCAAAATCTGCTATTCTGTTTTAGCTATGGCCATTGCCAGCCTAAAGAAGTGAAGGCCCACTTCAACATCATTTCTAAGATCTCTGAACTTACGTGAACTTACACAAGGCATGTCATTTTAATTTAATGTCCATATATGAATATTTACAGTCAAATATAGGAAAGCATTGCACATGGACCTGGAAGTGAACATTTTTTTATGTTTTTTACATGTCAAAATCCCTTTAGTCAGTTACAGTTTGAATATAGGTTTAAATTATATTTAAATTATAAATTATATTATTGCAAGAGGAAAATGCTACAAAAAGTAAGGATGATGGTGAGTTGTTCATTTTTATGAACAAAAACCAATTAAGTTCCAGAGGTTACACTTATGTACGTCTCAGCAGGATCTCACTGACTGCCAAAGCAGTTACTACATCAAATAGTGGGGCTCCTGAGGCCTCTGGAGACATCCAGACACTATAGTCAGGGCAGGAGCTTGGTGCCTTGGCAGTGGGCCCTACTTTGGAATTTATGCTCCCCAGTGTGAAAGAGTTGAACTCAATTGTGGTTTCCCTACACAAGACCCTTCTGTCCTCTTATTTGAACCTATAATTAGTACTAGAGTTGGTATGAGTACATCCAAAAGGCATATCTCTGGGCTGTCCATGTGCCAGCTGGGCCCTGAATCTCAATGGAGTTGCAACACCTACTCTCCAGTTCATTGGTCTCACCCAGGACAACTAATAAGGAGGTGATGATGGACAACTACCACACCAAGAAACTGAGAGAGTCTACAACTACAAGCAAGAGAATCCTATCCATCGACCCCATGGAATTGCAGCCCCCTCTCAATTAGAGGTGGAGTGGACATCACCATCCTATAATCCTCAGGATTGGGGAATGAACTATGGACTAAAGTAGACTTACTGGTATTCTACTATTGACTTATTGTGATTCTAGCAATGGAAGAAATTATATCACTGGTGCGAAGGCAGTGGCCACTGGAGGTTCTGAGGGCAGGGAGAGGGAAAAATAGGTGTAATACAGAGGCATTTTCAAGACTTGGGAATTGTCCTGAGTGACATTGCAACAACAGATGAAGGCCATTATATATCGTGCCATAACCTACAGAATTGGGTGGGAAAGAGTGTAAACTACAATGTAAACTTTAATCCACACTTAATGGTAATGCTCCAAAATGTGTTCATCAATTGTAATGAATGTACCTCACTAATGAAGGATGTTGTTAATGTGGGAAAATGTGCGAGGTGTGAGGAGCAGGGCATATGGGAATCCCCTGTATTTTTTATGTGACATTTGTGTAATCTAAGTATTTTTAAAAAACAATTAAGAACATTCAAATTGCTAAATAAATGGGAAAATGGGAAAATTAATAGGACGTTAATATGAGTATATTATCTAGACAACTTTAGAAAGAACATGGCATCCTTTTGCCCCCACTGCTGTTTATTATACCAATTCAAGGCAGAGTAATAAGGATTAGATAATGTATTAGTCATGGTTCTCTAGGGAAACAGAACCGACAGAAGAAATCTGTAAATAGTATGAAATTTTATAAAATTGTCTCACACGACCGTGGGGATGCACAAGTGCAACTTCCTTAGGACAGTCTGCAAGCCAAGGACTCTGATGAAGGTCCTTGATGAGTTCCCCAGAAGACATTGGTTGTCTGAAGTAAAGATGGAAATTCTCTCTCTGAATGCTGAAATCACTTCTTCTTTTAAGGCGTTCAACTGATTGGATGAGATGTCACTCATTGCTGATGGCAATCTCCTCAGCTGATTATAGATGAAATCAACCATATATGCAATCAACTCACTGATAGTTAAAGTCCATGAAATACCCTTGTATTACAATTAGCCCAGTACTTGCTTGACCAAATAACTGGGCACCATTACCTGGCCGAGGTGACACATTAGCATAACCACCACAATAATATATTTCTAATCTTTGCATATTTTTTAATGCTGGCATTTATAACATTTAACAAAATAATCTTGAGGAAATGTACTGGTTATTTATTTAATTCTTTTTGTGGTATGAGTGTGATTTCAGGCTAGTAGTTGGTCTAAGTGATGAGCTCAGGGGCTAACCAGTGGCTAGCAGAGCTGAGAGTTTATTGCTCCTGTACTGTAATGTCAAATATTAAAAATATGACTACTAAGAATTTCAATAATAACATTTTTGGAATAATTAAATTTAAAAAATAGAATGTGATATCTAGTCTTGTAACCCAGAAGTTCATTCTCTAATGGTAATATTTGGTTTTAGCCAAATGTTGATTTTAACACTTGGCTATTCAGCATTAGGCTAAAATGTAGTAGATTTATAATTATTCTAACAATGGAAGAACTTGTATCAATAATATAAAGGCAGTGGCCACCAGAGGTTCTGAGGGGAGGGAGAGGGAAGAATAGGTGTAACATGGTGCATTTTTGGGACATGGAATTGTCCTGCATGATAATGCAAAGATGGATTCAGGCCATTATACATTTTGTCAACACCTGTAAAATTGTGCAGTGCAAAGTGTAAACTATAACGTAAACTATAGACCGTGGTTAGTAGCAATGTTTCAATATGTGTTCATCATACATACACAACAATATGTGTTCATCATACATACATTTGTTACAACTGTGTACCACAGTTGTAACAAATGTACCACACTAATGAAAGATGTTATTAATGGGGGAAAAGTATGTGTGTCGGGGGGATAGGGTATATGGGAATCCCCTGTATTTTTGATATAACATTTATGTAATCTAAAGTTTCTTTAAAAATAAAAAAATAATTTAAAAATGTGAATTTCATGCACCTCACAGGTTTCTCTCTCTCTCTGACTTACTTTGCAGCAGTAACAGGCAACTACTTCTTCCCAAGGAAGTTTATATAAAAAGTCCAAAACAATTATTAAATGATCCCTCCAGGTTCTGGTTCCCAAAGCTGCTTTTCTCCCTCAATAATAAGTTTTTGTTGGTCTTTTAAATTACCCAGATGATTGTCCCATCATTTTGTGTACATCTACTTTATACCCATTTCCAACAAGGCCTCATGACATTGGAAACACAATGGATGGTGCCTCTTCCTCGGACTTCTTTCCAAAGGTTCCAAGCCCTCCCTCCTGGCTCTTGCCTGGTTCAGAATCCCAGGCTTTGCCCCACTGTTCTCTCCTCTTACCCTGCGCAGGTCTCCAACCACATGGCAGGGTAACCCGAGGGGAAGAGCCACAAGCCTGTGTTGTTTTAGTGTTTTACATGTTTTATATTTTTAGTGACTTCTAGAGTTTAAAAAAAAAACACAAAGCATTGAATTGGAAATCTCAGTGTCCTTATTTCATTCTAACAAAAGAAAAAGAAAAAAAAAAAAAAAAAACACGCAAAATTTCCACATCCCTGAGTCTTCACATGACCAAGAAGAAAAGCTGCAGATCTTGACTCAGGCTCTGCAGACATCTTATGTGACCTAGCCCACATGTGCCTCCTGTCCTGGTTACAGCCTTAGACATGTTACTGTGCAATCTAGAGCAGTAAACATGCCAGCGTAATTAATGTCTTAACAACTTATTACAATCCTCAGATAATTAATCACAAAAGCTAAACATGCTGTCTCACTCTCCTAATGTGCTAATGCTCTAATTATTATGCCTCAATTAAGGGGAAGTCAATGCTCCTTGCTTAGGAGTGCATGCTTAATAAGACTCACCCGTGGCTCCAGCAGACAGTAGCATGTGGCAGGCAGGGAGGAGGAGAAGACCTTTTTGATGATGCTTTATAGGCAGCTTCGGGCAAGAAACTGACAGCCTTCTTTCTTGCATTTCATCCTTGGATGAACACTGAGATTTGAGAATATATGGGGGTTTAGAGCTGCCTCCCAGAAAAAAAAAAACTGTTCCAAGTGAAAGTGTGTGAATGTGCTGGAACATAGGTGTGTATAATCTGAGAATGTAAGCTGCCCTGTAGCCATTCCAGTCTAGGAGATTCAGGAGGGAGTGTGACCCGTGTGGCTGGCTACCTTCTGAAAACCCTAGGCTCGGTGTGATTGGCATTTGGGGAGGGGACTCAAGAAGTGAAGTGACTCCCTCTAAATTAGATTTTACCATTTGCCTCCAAGGTGCCTTGAATAGAGGTTTTTCAAACTTTTTTGAAATATGCTTTACATTGTACTTAAGACATACGCACACTCATCCATAGATCATACAAAACTGAAACAAAAAGTTTCATGAAATAATTCCATCATTATATCATGAAGGCATTTTGATGGAAGACATTATATTCCATTTTACTGCACTTATTTTTTAAATATATTTTTATTACAGAAGTTGTGAACTGACAAAACAATAATGCACATATGAGATAATATCATCAGACTATTACCATTAACTATGGTCCATAGCATACATTTGGCATATTTTACCCACACCCCCTATTATTAATACAGTACATCTTTGGCATTGATGCAAGAATATTACAGTATTACTGTTAACTATAGTCCATAGGTTACATTAATTGTATTTTTCACATGATTTTCCACATTCCTATCACCCTGCAATAGTGATGTACATCCATTCTAGGTCACTGAAGGACATTCATGCATTTGTGCTATCACCCACAATTCTCATCCACCTCTGGATTCACTGTGTTATTCAGTCCCTACATTATTCTCTAGCTTTTTCAATTGACATTTACATCCCTAGACTACACTTTTCAGCCACAATCCCATTTGTAAACCAGCTGCTATTCACTATAATATGCTGCCATCAACTCTATCCATTTCCACACTTTTACAGTCAAGCTAATTAAAACTTCTACATACGTTAAGTATCAGCACTCCTTCACAGCCCTCCATTTATCTCCTAATAACCTATATTCTAGGATTTAACTCCGTGCATTTATTCTTTGTATTTTGTTCATATTAGGAAGACCAAGCAATATTTGTCCTTTTGTGTCTGGCTTATTTCATTTAGCATAATGTCCTCAAGGTTCATCCATGTTAACATATGGGTCCCAATTTCATTTCTTCTTACTGCAGCATAGTATTCCATCATATGTATATACCACATTTTGTTTATCCATTCATTGGTTGATGGGCACTTGGATAAGTCTGCTATGAACATCAGTGTGCAAATGTCTGTTCGCATCAGTTTTCCGTTCTTCTGGATATATTCCTAGTAGAGGAATTGCTGGATCATATGGCAGTTTTATATTTAGCTTCTTGAAGAACCACAAAACTGTCTTCCACAGAGGCTGAACCATTTTACAATCCCACCAACAGCAAAGGAATGTTCCTATTTCTCCACATCCTCTCCGGCACTTAGTGTTTTCTGTGTTTTTTTTTTTTTGAGAATGGCCATTTTAGGTGGTGTGAGATGAAATCTCATTGTCTTTTTGATTTGCATTTCCCTAATAGCTAGTGATATTGAACGTTTTTTCATGTGCTTTGTGGACATTTGTATTTCCTCCTTAGAGAAATATCTATTTAAGTGTTTTGCCCATTTTTAATTGGATTGTTTGCTATTTTGTTGTTCAGTTGTATGTTCTCTTTATATAGAATGGAAATCAAACCCTTATTGGATATATGCTTTCCAAATATTTTCTCCCATTGAGGAGGCTGACTTTTCACCTTCCATGAAGTTCTTTGAATCACAGAAGTGTTTAAGTTTGAGGAGGTCCCATTTATCCATGTTGTCTTTCATTGCTCATGTTTTCAGTGTAAGGTTTAAGAATGCACCACCTTACCTTTCAGTGTAAGGTTTAAGAATGCACCCCAGATCTTGAAGATGTTTTCCTACATTTTCTTCTAAGAACTTTATGGTTCTAGCATTTATATTTAGATCTTTGATCCATTTTGAGATAATTTTTGTATAGAGTGAGAGACAGGGGTCTTCTTTCTTTCTTTTGGAATGGATATCCAGCTCTCCCAGCACCATTTGTTGAATAGACTATTCTGCCCCAGCTGGGTGATTTTGACAGGCTTGTCAAAAAATCACTGGACCATAGATGGTTTCTGAACCATCAATTTGGTTCCATTGGTCTATGTGTTTATCTTTATGCCAGTACCATGCTGTTTTTACCACTGTAGCTAGATAATATGATTTAAAGTCTAGAAGTGAAAGTCCTTCAACTTTGCTTTTCCTTTTTGAGATGTTTCTGGCTATTCAGACCCCCTTACCCTTACAATAATTTGATAGTTGTGTTTTCCATTTGTTTAAAAAGTGTTGGCAGAATTTTTATTGGGATTGCATTGAATCTATATATCAATTTGGGTAGAACTGACCTCTTAATGATATCTAGTCTTCCAATCTATGAGTATGGAATATTCTTCCAATTATTTAGGTTGTTTTTATTCCTTTTAGCAATGCATTCTAGTTTTCTGAATACAATTGCTTTAAATCCTTGGTTAAGTTTATTCTTAAATATTTAATTCTTTTCATCGCTATTATAAATCGATTTTTTTCCCTGACTTCCTCCTCAGATTGCATATTACTAGTATAGAGAGACACTACAGATTTTTGTGTATTAATCTTGTATTCTGCAACTCTGCTGAAATCATTTATTAGCTCTAGCAACCTTGTCATAGATTTTGCAGGACTTTCTAGATATAAGATCATGTAATCTGTAAATAACAAAAGTTTTATTTCTTCCTTTCTGATTTGGATGCCTTTTATTTCTTTTTCTTGCCTGATTGCTCTAGCTAGAACCTCCAGCACTATATTGAATAACAGTGGTGACAGTGGGCATCCTTGTCTTGTCCCCAACCTCAAAGGGAAAGTTTTCAATCTTTCACCATTGAGTAAAATGTTATCTGTGATTTTTTCATATATGGCCTTTATCATGTTGAGAAAGTTTCCTTCAATTACTATCTTTTGGAGTATTTTTATCAAGGAAGGATGCTGTATTTTGTCAAATGCCTTTTCTGCATTAATCAATAAGATGATGTAATTTTTCTTCTTTGATTTATTAATGTGGTGTATTATGCTGATTTTCTTGTGTTGAACTACCCTTGCATGCCTGATATGAAACCCACTAGATCATGATGAATAATTATTATAACGTGTTGTTGGATTCAATTAGCAAGTATTTTGTTGAAGATTTTTGCATCCATATTCATTAGGGAAATGGGTCTGTAATTTTCTTTTTTCATAATATCTTTATCTGACGATAGTATGTTGATATGGATTCATGGAATGAGTTTGGTAGCATTCCTTCTTATTTAATTTTTTGGAAGAGCTTGAGTAAGATTGGTATTAAATCTTTGAATGCTTGGTAAAACTCACCTGTGAAACCATCTCATCCTGGGCTTTTCATTTTGGGAAGTTTTTGATGACTGTTTCAATCTTTTTACATGTGATTGACTTGTTGAGGTCTTCTATTTTTTCTAGAGTCAGGGTAGGTTGTTTGTACATTCCTAAGAATTTTTCCATTTCGTCTACATTGCCTAGTTTGTTGTTCATAGTATCCTCTTACCATGTCTTTTATTTCTGTGGGGTCAGTAATAATGTTCCCATTTTCAGTTTTTATTTTATTTATTTACATCTTCTCTCATTTTTTTTTTTGTCAGTCTAGCTAAGGGTTTGTTGATTTTGTTAATCTTCTAGAAAAGCCAACTTTTTGTTTCGTTAATTCTCTCCACTGTTTTTTTGTTGTTGTTGTTCTCAATTTCATTTATTTCTACACTTATATTTGCTATTTCATTCCTTATGCTTGCTTTAGGAGTAATTTGCTGTTCTTTTTCTAGTTCCTCCAGCTGTGTAGTTAGGTCATTGATTTTAGCTCTTTATTCTTTTTTAATGCAAACATTGAGGGCTATAAATTTCCCTCTCAGAACTGCCTTCATTGCATCCCATAAGTTCTGATATGTTGTGTTCTCATTTTCATTCATCCCAAGATATTTATTAACTTCTCTCACAATTTCTTCTTTGACCCAGTGGTTATTTAAGAGTGTGCTGTTTAATCTCCATGTATTTGTGAATTGTCCCTTTTTCCACCTCTTGTTGCCTTCCAACTTTATTCCATTATGATCAGAGAAAGTGCATTGTATAATTTCAGTCTTGTTGAACTTCCCGAGACCTGCTTTGTGACCCAACATATGGTCTATCCTGGAGAAAGATCTATGAGCACTTGAGAAGAATGTATCTCCTGCTGTTTTCGGGTGCAATGTTCTATATAGGTCTATTAGGTTTAGTCCATTTATCATATTATTCAAGCTCTCTGTTTCTTTATTGATCATCTGTCCAGATATTCTATCCAATGCCAAGAGTGGTATATTAAAGTCTCCAACTACTATTGTAGAGATATCTAGTTCACCCTTCAGTTTTGCCTGTGATTGACTCATGTAATTTGGGTCATCCTGGTTAAGTATATACAGTAATGACTGTTATTTCTTTGTGGTAAATTGCCCCTTTTATTAATATATAATGTCCTTCCTTGTCTCTGGTAACAGTTTTGCTTTTAAAGTCTTTCAATCTATTGGTATCCTTGGGTCTACGGTGAGTCTCCTGTAGACAGCATATAGATGGCTCATATTTTCTTATCCATTCTGCCAGTCTGTGTCTTTTGACTGGGGAGTCCAATTCATTAACATTTATTGTTATTACTGTAACAACAGTTCTTATTTCATCTATTTTGACCTTTAGGTTTTATCTGTCATATTTTATTTTCACCACTTTTTTTACACTTTTAATTACTTTTACTGATATAATCTTCATTTCTAGACTCTCTTCCAAGCCTCTCCTGTCTTTTCTTTTCAGGCTGTAGCACTCCCTTTAGTATTTCCTGCAAAGTCATTCTCTTGGTTACAAACTCTCTCAGTTTCTGTGTATCTTTCAATATTCTAAACTCGCTCTCATTTCTGAAAGGCAATCTTGTCAGAGATAAGATTCTTGGCTGGCAGTTTTTCGCTTGCAATATCTTAAATATATCCTACCACTGCCTTCTTGCTTCCATGATTTCTGATGAGAAATTGGTACTTAATCTTATTGGGTATCCTTTGTATGTTATGTATCGCTTTTGTCTTGCTTCTCTCAGAATTCTCCCTTTGTCTTTGGTATTTGACATTCTAATTAGTATGTGTCTTGAAGTTAGTCTATTCAGATTTACTCAGATGGGAATACGTTGTGCTTCTTGGACTCAGATATCTCTCTCTTTCAATAGGGTTGGGAATTTTTCTACAGTTATTTCTTCAAATATTCCTTCTGCCCCCTTTCCCTTCTCTTCTTCTTCTTGGGCACCTATGACACATATGTTTCCACATCTCTTGCCTTTATTTAGTTCCTTGAGGACCTGTTTGATTTTTTCTATTCTTTTCTTCATATGTTCTTTTGTACGTTCACTTTCAGAGGCCATGTCTTTCAAGCTCACCAATCCTTTTTTCTGCCTCCTTAAATCTGCTGTCATACGCTGTATTAGTCAGCCAAAGGTGTGCTAATGCAAAATACCAGAAATCTATTGGTCTTTATAAAGGGTATTTATTTGGGGTAGAAGTCCACAGTTACCAGGCCATAAAGCATAAGTTATTTCCCTCACCAAAGTCTATTGCCATGGGTTGGACAAGATGGCTGCCGACATCTGCAAGGGTTTAGGCTTCCTGGGTTCCTCTCTTCCCAGGCCTTACTTGTCTCCAGGTTCAGCTCCTGTGCTATCTCCACAAGGTCAGCTGTAGACTATGAGGCTCTCTAGGCATTGACTCTCTCCGCAAGCCCAGATGTAGATTATCAGGCAAATAGCTTGTTTCTCTTCCTGGGGCCTTCTCTCTTTCCTCAAGACCAAGCTCCTCTGTGTGTTCACTTCCCGGGGCTCCAGCATTAAATCTTAGCATCAGAACTCCAACATCAAAACTGCTACAACTCTGTCCTTTGCCATGCCTTTTATATTTGATTCCCCACCCACCAAGGGGTGGGACTCAATGCCCTACTGATGTGGCCCAGTCAACGCCCTAATCATAACTTAATCATGCCCAGATTAACAGACCAGTTTACAAGCATAATCCATTATCTATTTTTGGAACTCATAACTATATCAAACCGCCAAACTGTTACATATGCTTGCAGTATATTTTAAATTTCATTTATTGTGACTTTTATTCCCATAAGATCTGTTGTTTTTCTATATATGCTTTCAAATTCTTCTTTGTGCTCACTCAATGTCTTCTTAATATCCTTAATCTATTTAGCCATCTCATTGAATTTATTAAGATTTGTTTGAACATCTATGATTAGTTGTCTCAACTACTTTATATCATCTAGAGCCTTATCTTGTTCCTTTGACTGGGCCATATCTTCCTTTTTCTTGGTATGGATTGTAATTTTTTGTTGGTGTCTTGATATCTGGCTTACTAGATATCAAGAATCTTATTGGGTATCCCTTGTATGTTATGTGTCTTTATTCTGGATGTGGTTATTTATTCTGAATGTGGTTTCTATCTTTAGTTTAGGGCTTTCTTTCCCTGTCTCCCTTCCTGGTTGTGTGCTTCCTTACTGGAGCCAAAGATGTAGTTGGTACTGTATGTTGTGGAGGCTGAAGCTGCCTGCATTGCCCCAGGAACCAATGAAGCTTCTCCACCTTTCTCCTCCACCAGAGGTAGGGGTGAACTGCAGCCATGTGTAATAATCCAAGTCATGCAGGCCAAGACCATCTGTAGTTGTCCAGAGAGTCTGATGAAGTTTCACGCTCCTTCCTCCCCTGTCTGGGCAGCAATCTATCCCATGAGGGTCCAAAATGACCACAGTTGTCCAGGTAGACTGACATAGGACCAGTCCCCCTCCTACCCTGCCACGGGTGAGGATGGACCCTCTGGAGTGCCCAAAAATCTAATCCATGTGGGCCAAATGTGCCTGCAGTTGCCCTGAGAGGCTGAGGGAGTACTATCCCTTCTGCCTTTATGGGGTGGGGATGGAACCGCAGGTATCCAACAGTTCAGTCCATGTAGGCCGAAAGTGTCTGCCATTCCCCAGAATAGCTGAGGAAACACCAGCCATCTCCTATCCTATTGGGGGTTGGGGTGGATCCACAGGCAACTAACAGTCCCTTCCATGCAGAGTGAAAGTGACTGCTGTTGCCAGGAAAGCCTGAGGAAACACAGCTCCCCTCCTATCCTACTTGGGGCTATTCAGTCTGTGTGAGCCAAAATCATCTGCAGTTAACCAGAAAGGCTGGGGAAACACCACCTCCCTCTTGTCCTATTGGGCGTGGTGGTGGAACCACAGATGCCCAACAGTCGAGTTCAGCCAAAAGTGCCTGCAGTTGCCCTGAGAGGCTAAGGAAACACAGCTCCCCTCTTATCCTATTGGGGGGTGGGGATGGAGCTACAGGTGTCAGATTATCCAGTCTGTGTGGACTAAAAGCACCTGCAATTTCCAAGAGAGGCTGAAGAAACACCAGGCCCCTCCTATCCTATAGGGGTGGAGGGGTAGAAATGGAATCGAAGGTACTCAACAAACCAGTTCATGCAGGCCCAAAGCACCTGTAGCTGCCCATAGAGGACAAGGAAACATAGCACCTCTCCTGTCCTATTGGGGAGCGGGGATAGAGCTCCAGGTGTCTGACTATCCAGTCTATGCCAGCCAAAAGCACCTGCAGCTACCACAGAGGCTGGTGCAGGTGCCCCCAGCTTCTTCCCTGCTAGAGACGGGGCTGGGGCCTAGGCTAGGGGGCTGCAATCTGAACTGAGTGGAAAGAAACTGGTCCCTACCTTCACTGTGATTTTCACTCAGCCCCGCTTCCCCTCATGCTGGAGGTGGAGTTAAAATGGAGCTACTGGCCTCTTTCTGACTTGGACAGGTTAAAACTTTAACTGTTCTTAGGATTATACTTTAGCCAGCCAAATTTATTAATCAGTAGCTGAAGTCAGTGGCCAACCGTCTCTTCCTCCTCCATTTTGAGGATATGGAGCTTCCAACTCTGGGCACTGAATAACTCAGTTTGCAACATGGCTTGCACTGCCAGTGGAAACTGAGCACCAACCTTTGTGGAGTGGAGTGCTCTACTCAAAAATCTTCACTGCAGATGGGCAGTCTCTTCCTTCCATTTCTTTCAAAATTGTTTCAGGATGCTCTTCTGGTATCCTAGGCCCCCAAATAGGTGCTTTAGATAACTCTGGGTGATTACTAACTACCCTGAAGGATGATCTGACTCTTGGAATGCCTTACTCAGATGCCATTTTGTCCCCATCTCAATTCCATTTATTTTTAAATGCTGGTTGCAACCCACTAAATTGCCCTCATACTCCATGAATGGATCTCAAACTAGAGTTTGTAAAATACTCATCTAGAAACTGACTAGCCCCCAAAATAGTTCCTCTTTTCCTAAGCCTCCTTGGTGAGAAACTGACTTTGAAATTAGGATTTGACTCCCCAACCCTGAGGGTCATTTATCAACTAATCAAAAATAGTTATTAAGCATGAAATATTGAGCAGTAGCCTGTTCATCTCCTGGAGTTTTTCTGTCTGCCTTCTTATCTGACTACTTAGAACTTGTGTGTCCATGTGAGTGTGTGTGTTTACCAAGGCCAATAAAATACATTAAGAATTAGTTATCAGGAGCTCTAAGTTAAAATGAAAGATGTTACTTCTAGGATTTCCTGAGGGCAAATTGTATTCCCAAATGGCTGACTCTGACCACTTTAACTGGCAGAAAGAAAAGCAAGATGATGAACTAAAGAAAACAGATTTCATCAGAAACTGATCTGGGTTTGCATTCTTGCTCTGCCACTTACTAACTACAATTTCTTGAGCATGTCAGGAGACCTCTCTGAGCTTTTCTTTCTCTCAGTAGCATAAAGGGGATGATAATTTCTATGTCATAGGATTTCTATGAGGCTCACATGAGGCAAGGTACATGGAAGTGCTTTGTGAGATACTGTGTCAGTTAGCTATTGCCAAAAAAATGTTGCATAACAAACCATCCAAAAACGGAATAACTTAAAATAATTATTTATTCTCACTGATTTGTGGCTTGGGTAATCCAATCTGGGCTACAATAGACTTGGCTGGGTATCTTTCCTTTTCTTAGCTGGCTTCATTACATGCCTGGGGGTCAGTTAGAGGTTGACTGATCTAGACAGGACTCAGTGAAGCAGATTAGCTCTAACAAATATGTTTCTCATCCTCCTCCTGGAATCAGCAGGCTAGCTCAGGCAAATGGAATAGGCACAAGAGAGCAAACCCAATCACACAAGAGCTTTTGTTTCCATCACACCCACCAGCTTTCCATATGCCAAAGCAAGTCGCATGGCTGAACCTGAAGTAAAGGAGTGAAGAATATAGTCACCTTGGTAGTAAGTGAAACTTGAATGTTCCATGGCACAGGGTATGGATGCAGGGAAGGGTGAAGAGTTAGAATCATTAAGACAACCCACTGCAAGTACTTAACAAATTCAAGACATTATTGTCAATATGTTTCAGAAAGTTGGGAGAGTAGCAGGAGTGTTTTTGGCTTCTCATTGTTGGACTCCTCCAGTTTCCAATGGATCATTGCTTTCTGCCATCAGTCCCCACTCTCCAGCTGGCCAAGTACAGGAAAGCTATGCATTTCAATACCCTTCCTGGCTGCTCCAGAAGAGGCTGGGTTGAGTGTATCAGTATCATCAGCAGGGGAGGCAGGATATCATAGTAGTGAAGAGCATAGGCTTGGTGGCTAAATGGACTTGGGTCCATCTCTGCCATTAACTTGCAATACGGTCTTGAGTAAGTTATTTAACTAATATAAGGCTTATTTGCTTCATCTCTCTAAGTTATGTCATCCAAGCTCATGACTTTAAACATTACCCATATGCTGATGGTGCTAAAATGTGTATCTCTAACCTGAACTTCTTCTCTCAACTTCATGTGTGTACATCACTCAACCCACATCTACACTTGGAAATTTCACAAGCCTCTAAAACCAAGCATCACTAGAATGGAACCCCTAGTCTTTCTACTTAAATCTGTTCTTTCCTTATCTCAGGTATCAGTTTCTCCATTCTTTCAACTGACCAAAACTAAAGCCTTTTTATCACCATTTACTTATAATCTATATTCAATCTTTCAGGAAATCCTGTTGGCTACATTTAATATACCCCAAACCTAGCTTCTTTTCGCCAAGTCCACTGTGAGACCCGTTATGTAAGCCACCATCATCTCTTATGTGTATTTTTGCATTAGTTTTCTATCTCTCTGCCCAGCATGCCTTCAATCAAGACATTAATGGAGTGAGTCCACTCATGTCTCTCTCTGCCCAAAATTTTCCAAGGGCTTCCCAATTTGCTCACCATAAAGTCAAATTCCTTACAGTGGCCTACAAGGTCTTCATGATCTTCCTTCCCATTACTCTGCTCTCTTTCCACAATAGTTACATGGGTCTTTGCTGTTACTCAGGGCTTTGTGTTTTTTAATTCTTCACTCTGTAATGTTCTTTCCCCCAAATATTCAGATGGTTGGTCCCCTCACCACTGCCAAGTCTTTACTCAAAGTTCACCATCTCTATGAGGCCTTTCCCAGCCACCCTGTCCTTCTCTGCCTTACTTTTTTCCTTAACGCTTATCACCATCTAACACACTTATTGCTTCTATGTGGGGAGGAATTTTTTCCATAAAATGACTTGTGTCCCCCTTAAGGACTAGAACATTACCAGGCATATAGTGTCATATACATATTTGTGGAAGGAAGGAAGGAAGGAGGAAGAAATTAGGAGAATAAGCATATTGTGTGAATTAAATGAAATAATACAAGCAAAAAATTACTGTAGAATCTGTTATATGGTAAGTGCTTGATAAAAGTTAGCTCAAAATAAACAGCATTGCCTTGAGAATCTAAGGCTTAGCTCTGAGTCTATACACTGATTTTACTAATGTTTTCTGATGCACCTTTTCACTAGGGCCCAAATCAGATCTCTTTCCCCAATACCTGGCACAGAGCAGATGTTCAATATATTTTTATTCATTCAAAGTGAAAGCACACAGGTCTAAAGATGCTGGTGAGTGGTCAGGTTGCTCCTCCTGGTATTGCTCAGAGTCTAAAGAGTCTAAAGGGATCCGCTACTCTAAAGAGTGAATCATCGAGATTAGAGTCAGAGGCAGGATAAAACCCAGTAGGCACCAGTGACTCTGGGCTGATAGGCTGATGAATGTTTGCCTACTCTACAATCTCTCTCTTTCTCCAATTTCAATATCCCCAGGGAACCCTTTCCCTGTGAGAGTACAGATTTATATTTATAGTTATCCCAACAACAATAACCATCAGCACAGAAAAAATTGTACTTGTCTGTAAAGTGCATTTCCTTTTAAACTCAGAAAATATTTGTGCATGGTTTATTCTCCCAACAGGAGATTGACAACTGGGTGTTTCTAAAGATGTGCTTGATAAGGCTCCAGCTTAATTCCCTGCCACTTTAATTACAAAAAGAAAAAAAGAATGGTGCATCTATGTGTGGCCTCTCTCCTCTCAATGAGGCAAGAGTATCAATAGAGACACCTCCAATACCAACTATGAATTCTTACAAAGGCAACAGAGTTTTTGGCGTCTTTTCATCTTACTACAGTTTGACCTCTACCGTTAACTTCTCTGGGCCATTGCGTGCATTAATCCACACAATGCGTATTTATGGGGCAGCTACTATGTGCTTTCCACTGGACCTCAGGTTGTAGAGATCATACATGACCACGATAGAGCTCAATGACAATTCCAGAATTAAATAGCAACATGAAACCCTCCAAGAAATGTTACAAGGCAGCATGTGGTTAAATATCCAGTTATCCCATGTGTGTAATAAGTGTTTTTAGAGTTCACTAATGAAAGACCTAGCAGGCTGAATCACCAGGGAAGGCGTCATGGTAGAGGTGCTGCTTTAGTTAGAGGCCTGGGAAAGGAAGGATTCGAACACTCAGAGTATAAGAAAAATCATTGCTATAAACAAAGACATAGGTAGGAGTGAGAAAGGCTCATGAATTTGGGGCTGAAATTTTACAAGCACTTTACACCCAAATATATATATATATATATATATATATCATTAATAAAATTTCAAATATAAAGTCTAAGTCCTGACTACCACTAATATTCTAAATATTATTGGTATTCAAAAAAAAAAGTTGTCAAAGACAGTCTGACCAATTTACTTTTTAAAAGGGTACAAAGCCATTCAATTTTTTTTCCAATTTGAAGACTCCTCCTGAGTTTTATAATAACTATTTCCTGAGATTTTATTCCTAGTCATGACTCTGATGGTGCCTTGCCTTTACAGCCTCACTCTCAACAAGGTGAGCTGACAGCTTCCCTGCCTTTAACTGCAATGATAACCCCAGATCATTCAGACATTCTTTTTCCTCTTAATCTCTGAGGATCTTCTGGGCCCCTTGCTTCATCTGCTAAAGCTCAAAGCAGCTTGACATTACTGCTCTTCCTG
>JAQZBX010030367.1:0-26841 GCA_029593785.1 Cabassous unicinctus | reverse complement strand
AAAATTAAAGTTACAGAAACAAAAAGGGGGAGATGCAGAAGATTCAGATACAGAAAAATCTGCTAAAGACAAACTATCGAAAGCATTGCTTACCTTAAATTTTCTTAATAGAAAACAAATTTCTAATACCACAGCAGCAGAAAAATGAAACAACCAATAAATGGAAAAAAGGAGAGGTAAAATTTTGGGGCCTAGGTTTGCTCTTATCATTACAGAAACAGGAGAGCAGCAGTGGATACCCTCCAGAAACATCAAGCCTAGAGTTGAAGATGCTGCCAAAACTTGAACTATAAACACGGTGGTTTTGCATTAGATTAATATCAATGCAATTGAACAGTACTCCTGGATTTCTCCTGTGTGAACTCGCTACTTGCTTCGGAGTCCTCGTGTTTTATGCCGATGCTCCTGACACTTGGACTATCGCCCAACGCATCTCTCTAATCCTCACATTTGTAACGTATATTTGGATGTTAATTCTGATAGCATGTCTATAATGTTTTTTCTATCCAAAATTATTATCCTTACCTCCTTCCTACTAAGTGCCGTCTCAGCTGGACAGGCCAACAACCCTCACCAACCTTACTAGATGGGACGATTCAGTAATTTTAATAACCAACATTTCTGTCTCTCCCAACCGTTCCCCCCTGCAGCCCACCTTGCTACAATTCAGTCTACAGGTACCTCACTGGCATCCGCTATGTCCAACGTCACCTCGCTTATCTCTAACTCAGGTGTCTCTAACTCAGGTGTCTCTAACTCAGGTGTCTCTAACTCCAGTCTTAACCCTGCCTTCAACAGTCCTCAATAATACTGGTAAAGTGTGTGTTTTAATATTTATCCTTCCACGTGTCCTTTACTATAGTAACGAGGACCTCTATCACCACTGGAACCCACAGCCTTCTGATGCCATAAACTTACAAAAAAGAGAAATTGTTACGGCTATTACCATTGCCTCTATTTTAGGTATTGTCGGCTTAAGCACGGGAACTGCCTCTCGTCACGCAACAACAAAGTTTTTCTCACCTAAGAGCTGCAGTGGACGAAGACTTAGCCCGCATCGAGACCTCCATCTCCCACCTTAAAAAGTCCCTTACATCCCTATCAGAAGTTGTCCTCCAAATTAGAAGGGAATTAAACCTCCTTTTTCTTAAACAGGGAGGGCTTTGTGCTGCCTTAGGCGAGAAATGCTGTTTTTATACTGATCACTCTGGTTTAATAAAAACTCTATGACCAAGCTTAGGGAAGGAATTACAAATCACAAACGCGAACGGGAAGCCCAAGAAGGCTTCTCTTGGGGATTCAATGGAATCCTCCCTTATCTCCTACCTATTCTAGGCCCCCTCATTACTCTAATTCTTGTACTATCCTTTACACCCTGGGTTTTTAGAAAGGCCATTCAGTTATTCAAAGACCAAGTTAATGCTATCCTTAGTAAACCCATTCAGGTACATTATCACTGACTTCACCTTGCTGACCAGGAAATAGATTCAGTAACTTGAGTGCTATTTATCCTGAAGGTATGTAAACCCCCTCCTACAGAAACAGCATGCTACTCAAAAACATGCTCCTAGCTTATGCTACGGTTGGTACTGCTGGGTGCAAGGCAAAGCACTGCAAAGGAGGGCCCAAACAATAAGGCCGTTTTTGAGCTCCTTGAGAAATATGCCTCTTTGGGTGCTGGACTGGTTAGTCAATTACGGGTAACAGGACCCTTCTCTTTACTTGCGGTTAAGCCGCTGGATCAACCTAAGACAGTAACCTGGTCAATTGCTGCTGACAGTAACCTGATCAATTGCTGCCGACCAATAGCTGCCATGGTCTCCTATGACGGGTAAGATCCAGCAGCCGCTCAGCATGGTCCGAACCTAAGACAGGCACAGTCCCCCCCCCTCAAAAAATAAAAATTGTTGAGGCCTCTATTTCCCCCAGCAGGTTAATGCCAAAAGATCGCCTATGGGGACCTTCACAACAGCACTCAAATTTTTTCAGTCAAGGCTCTACTAATAAATTTAAAGGGGGAGATGTTGTAGGATATGGAAAAACATCTTTCCCGCTCCTACTCCCTTTAACTCTTCCGGCACCTTATCAGCCCTAACACCCCCTCCCAGCCCCCTTTTACATGGCCGCTAGGCTGAAACAAAGTACAGCTAGCCTTCTTCTCGGAAGTTAAGAGAAGTTCGCGCCTAAAATTTTCTGCCCTCCTCCCTAGCAACAGCAACCACCAATGCCTAACCACCATTCATCCCTGAACCCACCAATCCCTACCCTCCTCCCTGTTCGTGCCACAACCTTCCCACCAACCCCACGCCCGGCAACCTGAGCCTATATATGCTTGTGCACTTCCTCAATAAACTCGCTCTTGGTTCCTGCTCCCACCCGGAGAACAGAGTCTCCTGCCTCGTCCTTTCTCCCCACCGTCCTTCCTGTTCCCCCGTTGTTCAGCCTCCGGGCATCAGCCGGGGAGCCTCCGGCCATCAGCCGGAGAAAGACCTCCGACCATCAGTCGGAGAGATCTTCCACGGGGAAATCGCCTCTGACCATCAGTCGGAGAGATCTCTCTGACCATCAGTCAGAGAGACAACAGGCAGACTTGAAAGGGCACTTGAAGAGTTTGACTTGAATGCTTCCTCACAAGGAAAATGGATTCTCCCTTAGAGCCTTCAGAAGAAACACAACCCTTCCAGCACCTTGATTTTGGTTTACCCTGAAAGGGTTTACCCTCAAAAAGTAAAAGAAAGAGTGGACACTTATGCTATAAGTCATCATAGGAATCAGAAATCAGCGGAAACACAATTAAGAAGAAAAGCAGTGAGCCCCAGCCCTATAGATTACAGTATTTTCCAATTAAATGGAATTTTTTAAAAGAGTGGAATAATTCAAAGTCAACATCTAAGTAGCTCTAAAACATAGTTTTATAAATGTTAAAGCCCTTAATGTGAGAATTCATTGGGTTTTAAATTTCACAGAGAGAATTATTTTTTATTATTTTTAAGTGAAATATCAAAAGGAGATTAAAGCGCATTGTTAAGTCTTTGATATGTTTCTGGCTATGGAATGAGACACTGGGGAACCGCTTTCCAAAGGTCATTTTCATTTTGCATTGCTTTCATTAAATAAGCCTTCTAAGAATCAGAGAAAAGGCTATTTATTGTCAAAGATGCAGTGAAAAGGTAGATTTCAATAAGCAACATGAACAGGACAAACAAAGGTTGATTCCTAACAATCCTTGAGTACGTAGCTACTACTATTCACAAAGCAATTCCAAAGATTCTCTGGAACTAATCATAAAGCAATTCTGAAGGCACAATTTGTATTTTATTTTGGTCAGCTGCTCTCAAATTATCTCAGTGAGAAATAGAATAATAAAGCAAAACTGAAGTACTGAAAAATACTGGTGAGTATTTCTTCTAAATCTGTATCTTATAATCTATATAGAAGTTCTATGGAAAAAAGAAATTGGTGCATTTTGATCATGTGTAATATATTTACAAGATGCTGTTCCTGAAGTAGAGGAGAGTAAATTTAAGAGAAAGCTAATAAGATAATAATGTGTATTCTTTCATAATTATGGTATAGAATAGCATGAATGTGAATAAGAAAATGCCATTCAAAACTTTATCCTTTAAAAGGAAAGTGAGAAATTATCATGTTTGAGACTCTCAGAAAAGAGAGGAAAGTATAATTTGAGTTCGATCTTTAGACAAAGAAGAAGCAGGACTCCTTTCTTCTCCTGTAAGATCTTGTGGTATGGAAAATGTGTCTCAATTCAGGTGAGTACATAAATGCCCAGTTTCTGTGGATGAAATTTAGCAAAAAATTCACAGTTGTTAAAAACTTCTATGATTAGAGCTCCCTTAAAATGAAAGACTCCCTCAGTGGGAAATACTATATTTTCTTTATTTCTGAAGGAAAAGCCAAAGGGGATACAGCTTGTAAAAGTAGAGGGATGTACTTGAGCTCCAAATCTGAATTATGTCTTTGGGATACTTTTTACTTGCATCGCATATGAGAAGGGAAACTTTTAGTTACTACTCCACACACTCTGATCAGCAGACCCAAGGACATGCAGCCTCTCAGTTTCCCCCAAAACTGGAAGTTCTAGGCATAGTATTGCTGTAAAGATGTAGGTTAAAGCAGAGTTCAGTTAAAACTGTTAGACACTATATTTGATAAGATGTTGGGGAGATGTGGCCTCAAATGGATAAAGTTCCCAATGATTATAAGATACTGTATAACCATAGGTTAACATATAATTAGAGGTATCATTTATATCTATGGCTTGATTTGAGGAAGCACAATGAAAGCCCTTTAAATCAAAACTATTCCAAAAATCATTTCCACCCAAACATTCCAGTGACCCTAATAGAGTCCCTGAAATACTACCACTGAATTCTCCTAGACCCATTTAAATGATCATTCAGTGATTTCTTCTCCAGAAATATTTAATTCATCGAAACTGGGAGAAATAAATTAAGATAGCATGAAAATTAAAGGTCCAAAGAATGCATGAAGAAGAAGTGTTGGATGGCTTTTTTGGGTCAATATACAAGTGATTGAAAGTCAAAAACAAGGCAAAATAAAGTATGGGGTTTCCTCAAACCCGTCCAGTTTGAAAACAGAGAAATTACCAGAGACAACTTCCCAAATTTCAAATCAAACAGACCGTGGTTTGTCTCCAGCAGCTTTTATATTGTTTTATCTTCTTTCATCGCTACCTATTTATTAGGATTATATGGCTATTTCAGGCTAAGTGATTTTATATCATGGGAGAAATAACTCTTAGAATTATAGAAATGATAGTGAAATAAAAATTTACTAATTGCACAAATAGGGAAACAGAAACCTCAGGACATTAAATGATGCAACCAAGATTATTGCCTATTTAATCAGGTTTGTATGATTTTCATTTGTACAATTTTTATTCTCTTTGTACTATACCATACCATCTCCACACTGTAAAATGCTTGAAATCAAATAGATAGCACTAATCTGATATACCCCAAAGTTTGATTTTCATAAGTAGGAGAACCTGAAAAATTCACTCAGTGCCAAATATTTGAGTCCTTATTGATGAATGCAATGAGGAGAATAGCTGTATTCAGATGGAAAAAATGTGGGCATATGTTTCCTTGTCTATGTCAAAAAGAGGTGAACTTTTCCACATATAGATGTTTTACCATATGCCCAAACATAAGATGTATTTTTTTTCCAAAATTAAGTTGAGCATCTTATAAATAATATAATCTAGATATATATTTAGGGAAAAAACACAGTGACTAAACCTTAAAAACTGGTGAAGGAGGTGGGACTCTTAGGTGGGTGACTTACTAACTTAGAGGATTCACTTTGTTTCTTTGGAATTCATTTCCTCAAATGAAGTGAGTGAATTGACTGCTGTGTGTAGATAAGACGATTTGAATAAGTGCCCTCCATTTCTTTAAGTACTTGTATCTAGCAACAGTAAGTATATTTTTTCATTATCCACTAAAGTGATTATCTGATTGTTTAACATTAGAAACAATGCTGTGTTACATTTTGTTTTCTTTCAGATAATTTAATTCTCATTTGGGAATTTTCTCTGCTGGATTAATTCCATGGAAAAAATCAAGAATGTAACTGAATTCATTTGCTGTGGTCTTTCTCAGAACCCAGAGATTGAAGAAGTTTGTTTTGTGGTATTTTCTTTCTTCTATACAGCCATTCTTCTGGGAAACCTCCTCATCATGCTGACAGTTTGCATTGCAACATTTTCAAGACTCCTATGTACATTTTTCTCAATTATTTGTCTTTTGTTGACATTTGTTACTCCTCAGTGACAGCTCCTAAGATGATTTTTGACTTATTAGCAAAGAGTAAAACTATCTCCTACTTTGGCTGTGTGTTGCAACTTTTTGGGGGCCATTTCTTTGGATGTACTGAAATCTTCATTCTTACTGTAACGGCCTATGATCATTATGTGGCCATCTGTAAACCCTTACACTATATGGCCATCATGGACAGGGACAGATGCAATAAAATGTTGCTGCGGACCTGGATAAGTGGGTTCTCACACTCCATTATCCAGGTGGCTTTAGTGGTTCCCCTAACCTTTTGTGGACTCAATGAGATTGATCACTACTTTTGTGACATTTACGCTTTGCTGAAACTTGCTTGTACAGACACATATATTGTTGGCGTTGTTGCTGCAGCCAACATTGGGACCATTTCTCTGGTGAGCTTTGTTATCTTGATAATCTCCTATTCTGTCATCCTGATAACCCTGAGAAAACTGTCAGCAGAGGGCAGGCGCAAAGCTCTGTCTACCTGTGGCTCCCACTTTGCTGTGGTCATCATCTTTTTTGGTCCTTGTACTTTCATGTACATGTGCCCCAATACTCCCTTTTCAGAGGATAAGTTGGTGGCTGTCTTTTACACCATTTTCACCCCTATGTTAAATCCCCTGATATATACTCTGAGAAATGCAGAAGTAAAAATGCAATGAAGAAACTCTCAGGCAGGAATTATTTCTGGGAAGCTAATGGCAAGTAGTTTGAAGTAATAATACTTCAAGTTAATGACCTAAAAATTTCTCAGCCTTAATTAACTCATCTCCACAATGAAGACAATAATAATAATCTCACAGGGTTTTGGGAAGGAACAAATGAGAAAATATACAATATACAGATATAAAGTAATGTTTGTCATCATTATTATTATATTCATTCTAATAATTAATAAACAGGGAATTTTTCTAAAACAGTTAAGCCAGAGAAATTTTATTGAAGGAAAAATATCATTAGGACCCTACTCAGAATTATTGTTTTCTCTTCCCCATATTTGCCTTTTCATAATTTTCTTTACAAAGTGAAAGTCTGCTGTGACATATTAAGCACTCATTTTGTATATATTATGCAAAATATAGAATGCATACAACTAGCAGTATTCCAAACTGAAGCATTGTGATGTAAGGTCTCCCAAACACAGATTCCTGAGAAAACCAAAACTTATAATAAACTTTGATTGAGAGGGGAGGAGTGAGCAAAATGCAAATGGGATGAGAAAAGTTTTAAAGACAAAAGACATGTTATCCTCTAGTAAAAGGAAAAGAGTTTTTCTTTCTCTTCTGCTCAATTTCTTTTCCCATTCAAGGGCATTGGACAAATTTAGCTTTAAGTTCCCTCTTTAAAACGTATCTCCCATGAATATGCTTCTGTTACTTGGACTTTAATATTTACCAACATTCTGTAGCCAGAGTCCTTGTTAATACAACATGACTGACAGAAAAATTGAAAAACTGAATAAAAATAGTCATGGGTGATGAATACTTTACTGTAACTCAAATCAAAAGGGCAAAAACAATTTACTGTCAGGCATGATTGGTAAGCCATATTTATTCCAATGTTTGAACCAAACAGCTCTAATAAATATAGTGAGCCATTTCTCACTACTTTGCAGATTTACCTAATTGGAATTTCCAGCTCTGATTTCCAGAAAGACTCCTTCTGGAGAAACAAATGTATACCTTCTCATGTGAATTGACACTTGTCTCAGTGATATGTTTTTCCTGTACCATAAGACACATCTAGGTTGTATTTCTCTAGCAGGTGAACTTATCACTGACTACCATTCTGCCATTACCCCATTGCCTTTGCACAAATCAGATTATCCTGTTAATATTTATGTCTATGTTTTTGGTGTGTGTGTGGATCTGTGTGTCTGTGTAAACGTTACTCATGTTAAAGACTGCACATAGTTAATACCTAAGAAATGTGTGGTTTTGTTGAAAAACTGAAGTCAGTATAGATAAAAAACAGCAAGAACTTTGGTTTAGAAGGTACACTCAAGAAATCAAAATCATTTGCCCTGGGATCACCCAAATCCATGGCTATTGTTCCAGTATAGACATTTACTCTGAGGTGCCTATCGGTCTCCATCTCCTCAATTGTAAAATGAATATTACATTAGCACTTCTTCAGCTTGGCTCTCAATTGGAATAATCCTGAGATATTTTCGAACAGATAACTGAACTTAGATATTCTTATTACGTAGGCCAGGGTTAAGAGATATATATATAAATTTGTATTTTTTCAAGTTTCTATCATAATTATTATGTAGCCAGTGGTCACTGCTCAAGAAACATGACTTTGGAATTATTGGAACTAGAACTTTTATTTTCTTAGAGTTTAAGAGATTGGTGAGTCATTGGAATCCAAAAATCCTAACTTTATGTCTATATCCTCATCTGCTCTGCTTGCCAAAACAAAGAGAAATGAAATTGAACTGGCCTGAAAAACAGAAATAAACACATGTTATCCAATACCCTTCTTCTTATGCTTTTGCTCTAAAATGTTTGAAATTAGGGGATAATATTACTGATATTGCAGGCCTGAGGCCCCTAAGAATGTTAAAGCTGCTAGGTTCATGACTCAAAAGGCTGGAAGGGGTGTAAGTGAAATATTACTACAGTTTCCACTGGTGATATTAAAAACTTTTTTTCAGTTACAAAAGTTTCTCGTAGTTAATCCCCATCAGACAAGCTTAGAGAGTCTCCTCTTGTTTCTTTGGAAGGATATGACCTAGAATAATGAGAATTCAAACTCTTTTAAGTTTTGGGGAGCAAGTCTGGTCAACAACAATTTATTCTGTAAATGTATAATCATAACCCTGGCTTCCAGCTTTTTATCTTTCTAATATTGCTCCAGAAGATGAGGGACAGACTCTATGAAAAAGAAGCCTTCATTAATGAAAATAAATGGCACTAGTTCTCATTTTCCAGAATAAGAAATTTACTTCATTGTGTAAAACTTTGAAAATATACCTCATTGTACTTCTAATTTGTCGTTGTACTTCTGTTCTCTGAAGCAAAAACTATTTTAAATACATTTCCCTGCAATGATCAATTGAATGTGAAAAGGTAACTTTAATATTCCTCCATATGGCATCCCTTTTAATGATTTAAATATATCCAGGAGATTAAAAATTTCTTACATGCCAAGGTCTCCAGAAATTCACTATTTCTGTATTGTCTGAGTGGGAATGCCTAATTTAGTCAATGTTTTGATGTATCCAGGTGTTCCATGGTGACCAGCTTTGAATACATTATTAAATTATATATTATGCATGGGAAGAATGAAAGTTACATGCATTATACATGAATTCCACATGAATACTGTGATTATACCCAGCCATGCCCAGCCTAGTTAAGGTGACTCCCACCCAATCTACAGACATATGAGGAAAAATTGAACACTTGTTGATAAGCAATGAGTTTTGGAATGTCTAGTTACACAGCATTACTGAGTGTAATGATACAAGAATGGCAGGTTAAATTGTAGAAGAGGGGATTTCAAGGCATATTCTTGAATATTTAGAGCCTCTCATATATTTATTGTGAAATATTTTCTAAGGAGCAGTGGGAGAAAAAGGCAAATTAAAGAGGATGGATATGAGGAAGAGCACATAATTTTGATTCCACACATAAAAGCCAAATTCTAAATATCTAAGTGTGCAGGCAACCTATCTTCCACTATTTCTTCCATGAATAAGATATAGGTGGAGAATCATGCTTAGGTAGATTCTGTTTAACCTCTCTTGTTGATAACTTGTAGGAAGATTTTTAAGAAAAGATAATACATGCTATGTTCAAACAAACTAAATATGCAATTTTTCACAATCATCAAATGAAAAATGAGGAAGAAATGATACAGGCATCCATCCCAGCAAAATATTTATACTATTAGACATGTCTCACAGCTGAAAGAGTAGAATAATAGCTAGTATCTAATGCACATTCCAGCATTGGGCTGAAAACTGTGCAGAGCAATACTACCATAATATTTATATTATATTACCCTTTATCTATTTCATCCGCTAATTTTCCTAAGATATACTGGATTTCTCACAAGTTCAATATGCCTGTAAGATGTCTCCACTATCCTGCTTGATATTCATGGGTGCTAGACTAATGTTATTCTGATTTGACATTAAATATGAATGGTCATTGAGTAAAGCACAGTGGTTTTACTACAGAAAAGAAAGAAATTAACCAATGAAAATGAATGCTTTCTTTTCAAAGTAAAAGATTTTCAACTTACTTTTAAATTCATGTTTAAAATAGTCTAAGAGTAATGTTTGGCCAAAAATATATAGCATATTTGGTGATAGGGATCTGTGAGCTACATCTTCTCATAGAGTTGGAGTTGAGATATTATTACTTAAATGGTATATTTTTATATATACCTAAGATTATAATATCACATATTTATTTATTTTCCTCAACACAAATGGTTATAATGTCCAACCATAAATTCTAAAGCTGTCACTTTTTTGAAAAATGTAGTTGTTTTTTATAACTATATATTTTCCAAACTTGAAAGTGTGCTTTTTAGGGATTGATCACTTAGAAACATGGTTGGTTCCTAGAAATCTTCATTTTTTTATTCTTTTTGTTATATAAAAGATTTTTGTCTGTAAATTGTTACATTATCAAAAGTCTTTTCTTATAACTTTTGGAAGTAGTTTATTTTTTTTTTTTGCCACCACTAATACATTTCACTTCTGCCTATAGATTACACTCTTCTCCCCAAATTGCTTCTGTGTGTGAGCTTTACTATATACCTTTTTCTTTCAAGCTACCTGGAGAATCACTGAATTTGTCTGTGAAGGCTGTGATGTTTCAATAATTTGTAATGGAATCCCTCTTACCCTGTTCCTTGAAACTTGGCACATTTGTGCACTACTGAGAGCCAGTGGTTCACAAATGTGGCCCATGCACATTTCAGGTAGGACTCAGTTACACAAGCTCGTGACTCCATGAAAGACTGATCAAAAATATGCCTGGAACTTAGGAGTTCTTTCATTATTTCTAATCTTGAATGAAACATGGCTCTATGAAGTGTGGGATCTGCAATATGAGAGATTATGAGGGATCATACAATGCAACTCAGAATTCCCATGGGTGTTCATCTTCTTGGGGTGAATATTGACCAAGGAAAATAAGAGATGGGAGACAGCCAGACACATAATTCTCTTTCATTTTAACTCTTTCATAGATGGTATTAATATGCAATATTTCTTGCCTGCCTTTCTAAACATGCTCATTGAGACACAATAATTCAGCTGTGTTTGATGTGAATCTCTTGCTGACTCTCTCACACCTTCCTTTGTATTCATTTTCCCACATATCTGTTTCACTTCCTTTTTCTGTCAGACCAAATTTGCAGGAATTTCATTTTCAAACAAAATGTTAGCCTACAACTTGGCCTCAGGTTTGGTTTTCCACATAAACCAGTCAAAAACATGAATTATTAAGGGAATTTAAGAACATTTCTAATTTATACTAATTAGGAGGAACGTATTTATAATGTACTAAGCTTTTTAAAAGTTGAATATTCAATGGATGGGCAAGAATTTTAGTAAATTGAGGAATGTTGTGGGATGAGGGATCCACCAGATATAGAATGCTAAATCTGAGGAGATGATCTAGCCCTCATTATTTGTTCTCAAAGTATAAAATGTATCAAATATCATTAAAAATAATAAAAAATTAAACTGTTCTGGAAAAGATAGTATTATGAATACAAATTCTAATTAAAAATGAATTACATGATCTCATACCCTATATGTCTAGATTTTTTTTTTACCAAATAACCAGAGTATTTGTGTGTTTGTGAGCCACTATGATTGTACCTAATTCAAGAATGCATGCCAAACTGTAAATCCCATGCCTATAGTCTACATATCATATTATTATGAAAGCCTCTATGAAACCTGATCATTAAATGCCTTCCATAGCATAAATATATACATATTTATGGAGATAGAGAGAGAGAAAAAAGGGGGGAAGTTAGGCAAAGGGGGAAGGAAGGAGAAAAGAAAGCAATAGAAAATGTACTAGTAGTATTGCCAGTAATCATTAAATATATTTTAAACCAAATTCAAACAACCATATCCAAAATATTAAGTAATTAATACATTTAATCAATGATTTACCCAAAATAACAAAGTGATAGATCCTCTGTCTTGATCAAGAATCTTTAAGGATTGTCTCTGTCAAAAGGAGGTTTGCTGAGAAGGAAAATTGTTTCATAATTAAGGAAAGATATTTGACTATCTTTAGAGACACTCCCGATGAAAATATGGTTGCAATTTTCTGCTAGGATTTAACAAGATTATGGTCCTCTTTATGTAATCTGGATTCAATTATCCAATCATATGTTTTATTTAACAAATTTAACCAGACATTCTTCTATTTTCTCTATTCTAAATATCTCATCCAACTCTAGTTTTCACTTTTTTTTTCTTACACAAGTCTTCTATCAAAAGATAATTAGAGAGTGCTTATCCTCGACTGGAGGTACAAGCCACCTCATGAGCTATTCCATGGCTGGAACTGGAAGCTCCATTTTCCAAAAATGGAAGAGGAAGAAACGATTGGGCACCACCTTCAGCAACTGATTAGTAAATTCAGCGGCCAAAATACAATCCTAAGAACAGCTAAAGTTTGAATCTGTCCAAATCAGAAGGAGGCTGGCAGCCACCATCTTAACTACGTGGCTGACCTGAGGTGAAGTGAGGCTGACTGAAAATCACAGTGCTGTTAGGGACCAGCTTCTTTCCATGTAGAAAAGATTGCAGCTCTGCTGTAAGTCCCAGGCCCACCTTGGGCAGGGAGAAAGCTAGGGGAGCTGTGCCAGCCTCTCTGGGAAAATTCAGGCCATGTCGAGGAGGCTGGTGATCATCCCACTTTGGCAGTGCAAGCCACCCAAGGAGCTATTCTGTGGCAGGAATCAGAAGCTTTGTTTCCTAAAAACATGGGAGGAAGAGATGGTTGGCCACCGATTTCAGTTACTGATTAGTAAATTTGGCTGGCTATAGTGTAACCCTATGAACAGAAGAGTTTGAACCTGTCCAAGTCAGAATGAGGCTGGTAGCAACCATTTTGACTCCACCCACAGCATGAGGGGAATCTGGGCTGACTGAAAATCACAGTGAGAGTGAAAAATGGTTCTCTTCACCCAGATTGGCTTGCAGCCCCAGCCAGGCTCCAGGCCCACTTCTAACAGGGAGGAAGCTGGTGGGTCCTGCACCAGCCTATCCAGGTAACTGCAGTTACATTTGGCTGGCACAAACTGAATACTCAGAAGTATACCAGGGTAACTGTGGCCATCTTGGAACTGTACTGCATAGATTGCTGCCCACACCTGCAACTTCATTCCCAAGTCAGGCAGGGGAGAAAAGGGCATGAATCTTCATCAGTCTCTCTGGGCAATTACAGTCTAGGCCTTTATGACTCGGATTATTCCAAACAGATGTAGCTCACTCCCTACCCTTTACAAAGGAGAAAGTTGGAAAAGGCTTCATTAGTCCTTGGGCAATGATGGCAGCTTAAGCCTCCACAACTGATAGCATTAACTACATCCTTGGCTCCTACTATACAACCAGCAAGGGAAGGAAGCCCTAAACTAAAGGGAAAAACTGCACCCAGAATAAATACTCTAGTAAGCTGGATGCCAAGACACCAATAAAAAATTATAATCCATACCAAGAAACAGGAATTTATGGCCTAATTAAAGGAATAAGACAAGCCTCCAGATGACATAAAAGAGTTGGAACAACTAATTATAGATGTTCAAACAAATCTTCTTAATAAATTCAATGAGATAGCTAAAGATATTAAGGATACTAAGAAGAAATTGGATGACCACTGTATTAGTCAGCCAAAGGGGTGCTAATGTGAACTACCAAATATGGGTTGGCCTTTATAAAGGGTATTTATTTAGGGTAGAAGTCCACAGTTACCAGGCCATAAAGTGTTAAATTTCTTCTCTCACCACAGTCCATTGCCACATGTTAGAGCAAGACAGCTGCCAGCGTTTGCCAGGGTTCATGCTTCTGGGGTTCCTCTCTTCCCAGGGCTGCATTTCTCTCCAGGCTTAGCTCCTGTTTCCTCCACAAGGTCAGCTGTAGATGAACAAGATAGCTGTCAGCATTTGCCAGAGTTCAGGCTTCTGGGGTTCCTCTCTTCCCAGGGCTGCATTTCTCTCCGGGCTTAGCTCCTGTTTCCTCCACAAGGTCAGCTGTAGGCAATCAAGTGAACAGTTCACTTCTCTTCCCCTGGGGCCTTATTTCCAACATTACAGCTGCTTCTCAAAGACTGCTTCTCAAAACTGTTCTTGCCATGCCTTTTATATTTGATTCCCTGCCCACCAAGAGGTGGGGCCCAACACCCTAATCATAACCTAATCATGCCCAGATTAACAAATCAGTTTACAAGCATGATTCAATTATATTTTTGGAATTCATAATTACATCAAATTGGCCAACAGTTACACTCCACCCTCTGAATTCCAAAAATACATTACAATATTCAAAAAACCTTAAATCAGTAACAATTCAACTACAAAATCCTATCATAATCATTTTAAAGAAATACAGTTCATCTTGAGGCAAAGTCCCATCTACTATAGACCTCTGAAACTTACAAAACCATTTAACTGTTTCCAATACACAAATGGAAAGACAAAGGATAAACATTTTCAAAATCATAAGAAGAAATTGGGATGTGAAACTTGAGTCATGGATCCTCTACAGTTCAGTAAACCTGCAGGGCATCCTGCATTCAATTTCAAAGTCTGAAATTCATTCTTAAGATGTTGGTTTCTTCTCCTTGGGGACACATGGGAACCCACCTTTTCCACAGGCTTGCCCAATGGCCACTTTCTTGGTTCCACCCTCTTCAAGGATCTGAGTGTCGACCAAGCTCCAGACCTCACCCTCCAAGGGTGTTGGGGTGATATCCACACCTTGCCCAATTTTTGGGTTAGAGCCTTAGCCCTGCCAGTATAGTGAGGTGAAGACAACATTCCTCCTAACCTTTGGCAAACAGGTTCAACACTCTCAGAGCAACGAGTTGACCACCTGGCCTTTCCTAACACTTGGCATGCAGGTTCAACCCTCTCAGAGCAATGGGTTGAACACCTGGCCTTCTCTAATCCATGGGGGACAAGAACACCACTCTCAGACCTATGGGGTGTTGACTTTAAGTGCCCTAATCTTTGAGGAATGTGCTCCACCCTCTCTGCACCCTGGGATGGCAAAACTCTCCCAGAACATTGGGTGGGGACATCCACCCTCTTCAACTGCAGGGGCAAACTCACCCTCTCTTTACACATGGGTTGGGGTCCTCTCTTGGTCCAAGGAGATGTTTTAAGTCCAGATCTCTGCTTCCACAGTTTTCCTCTTAAAGCTGATTCTCTTTCAATCTCTCCTTTCCATGTTCTCTTTTGTCCAAGCTGACAACGGTTTTGTTCATACAGCTCTCTCAAAAACTTTGTTGGTTTAGCATGTAGGAAGCAGGGGTCCAAGCCAACAGACAGTAAGACTTTCCACAAGTCATTCTGAGATAACTGCATCTTTAATTCTGAGTTCCAAGTTCCAAGTTTAGTAAAGTCTTCAAATAGGGCATTTTCATCTGGGAATTTGATTTCCAGAAACTTGGAAGTTCTTGAATCAGTTTCTGTTTTCTTTGTGCTCAAACGTTCAGTCCTTAGTGTATTTTGCTCATCTATTACCTTGCTATAACCTGCAAGGAGACGCCAAGCCACATTCTCCGAGTTTACCATGGAAAGTTCTTCAGCTAAATACTTCGGTTCGCCATTTTCAAATTCTGTTTTCCATATAACACCAGGAGTTGATCTTGTTAAGTTCTCTGCAACTTTATAACATGGATCGCCTTTCCTCCAGTTTCCAATAATAGTTTCATCATTTACTTCTAAGGCATCATAAAAAGACTCCTTAGTATCCATATTGCTACCAACAGTTTCTTCAAAGCGATCCTGGCCTTTTACAATTCCTCCAAAAAATACTCTTACCCATTTATAAATCCATTCCAACATTTTGGTAATTACAAAAGCACTACCCCAATTCTGGTAACAAATTCTGTATTATTCAACCAAAGGGGTGCCAAGGTGAACTACCAAAAATGGGTTGGCCTTTATAAAGGGTATTTATTTAGGGTAGAAGTCCACAGTTACCAGGCCATAAAGTGTTAAATTTCTTCTCTCTCCACAGTCCATTGCCACGTGTTAGAGCAAGACAGCTGCCAGCGTTTGGCAGGGTTCAGGCTTCTGGGTTTCCTCTCTTCCCGGGACTGCATTTCTCTCTGGGCTTAGCTCCTGTTTCCTCCACAAGGTCAGCTGTAGGCGATCAAGCGAACGGTTCACTTCTCTTCTCCTGGGGCCTTATTTCCAACATCACAGCTGCTTCTCAAAGCTGTTCTTGCCATGCCTTTTATATTTGATTCCCTGCCCACCAAGGGGTGGGGCTCAACACCCTAATCATAACCTAATCATGCCCAGATTAACAGATCAGTTTACAAGCATGATTCAATTATATTTTTGGAATTCATAATTATATCAAATTGGCTAACAGTTACAACCACAAAGAAGAATTTGAAAGAATACATAAAATAATAGCAGATCTTATGTTAATGAAAGTTGCAAAAATGAAATTAAAAATAGACTGGAATCATATAATAGCAGATTTGAGGAGGCAGAAGAAAGGATTGGTGAACTTAAAGAAATGGCCTCTGAAAGTGAACATACAAAAGAACAAATGAAAAGATTTTAAAAACTTGAACAAGTTCTCAGAGAACTAAACAAAAGCAATAGCTGTGCAAACATATGTGTCATGGTGTCCCAAAGGAGAAGAGAAGGGAAAAGGGCCAGAAAGAATATTTGAAAATATAAAGCTGGAAAATTTCCCAACCCTATTGAATGTCATAGGTATCCATGTCTAAGAAGCACAGCATATTCCCATCCAAAAAAATCCAAATAGATTTTTGAGACTCATACTAATCAGAATGTCAAATGCCAAAAGCAAAGAGAGAATTCTGAGAGCAGCAAGAGAAAAGTAATGCATAACATATAAGAGATAGCCAATAAGATTAAGTGCTGAATTCACACCAGAAACCATGGAGGCAAGAAGACAGTGGTATGATATATTTCAGAAACTCCAAGGGAAAAACTTCCAGCAAAAGCTCTTATATCAAGCAAGATTGTCTTTTAAAAATGAGGGCAAGTTTAGAATATTCACAGATAACCAGACACTGAGAGAGTTTGTAACCAAGAGACATGCATTGCAGGAAATACTAAAGGGTGTTCTACAGCCTGAAAAGAAAAGACAGAATATAGAGGCCTTGAAGAGAGTCTATAAATGAAGATTATATCAATAAAAAAAAACTAAAAGTGTCAAAAGAGTGAAGAAAATAAAATATGACAGATAAAATCCAAATATTCAAGAATAACCTTAACCAATGATGTAAAACGCTTGTTTTCAGAAAACTACAACTCATTGTTAAAAGAAATTTAAAAAAAGACTTAAATAATTTGAAGAACATTCTGTGCTCATGGATTGGAAGCCTAAATATCATAAGATGTCAATTCTACTCAAATTGATAAACAGATTCAATACAATCCTGATAAAAATTCTGCCAGCATTTTTTAAATAAATGGAAAACAAGATTATCAAATGTATTTTGAATGGTAAGGGGTCCTGAATAGCCAGAAACATCTTAAGAAGGAAATGTGGCATTGGAGGACTTTCATTTCCGGACTTTAAGTCATATTACCTAGCTACAGTGGTAAAAAACAGCATGGTACTGGCATAAAGACCGACACATACACCAATGGAACCAAATTGAGGATTCAGAAACAAATCCTCACATCTATGGTCAAGTGATTTTTGACTAGCTTGTCAAACACACCCAGCTCAGTAAGAACAGTCCATTCAACAAGTGGTACTGAGATAATTGGATATAAAATATCCAATACCAAAAGAAGGAAAGGTGACCCCTATCTCACACCTTTTACAAAGATTAACTCAAAATGAATCAAAAACCTAAATATAAAAGCAAAAATTATAAAGTTTCTAGAAAAAATGTGGAAAATATCTTCAAAACCTGGTGGTAATTGCTGGATTCTTAAAAGAGATAATGGGAGGACTGAGATGGACTACTGATATTTCATATATGAAGAAGTTTTAATTAGCTTTATTATAAAGTGTGGAAAAATACATATTTGATGGTAACAAATTATAGTGACTAACACCAGGTTTATGAAAGGGGATGTGGCTGAAAATGGTAGTGTAGGGATGTAAATGCCAATTGACAGAAAGCTGAGAATAATCTAGGGACTGAATAGCACAGTAAAACTAGAGGTGTATGAGTATTGTGATTGATGGTACAGATGCAAGAGTTTAATTTTTGAGCTGGAGCAGATTTACATCACTTTTGCCATGTGGTGTGAATGGGGAGAAGCATGGGAAAAATACAACTGGAGCAACCTATGGACTGTGGTTAACAGTAATAATGTAATATTCTTGGATCTATGCCAAAGATGTAGTGTGTTGATAATGGGGAAGTATGGAAAACATTTGCCAAATATATGCTATGGACCTGGCAATAATCGGATGATATTATTTCATAATTTGTAACAAATGTTCCACCAAGTTATGATGTGTTGATAGAGAGATGTTTTTTGGGAATTCTGCACATGCGTATGATTACTTTGTAAGTTTACAACTTCTGTCATAAAAATATACTTAAAAAATTATAATAGCGTGGTTGGGAGAAAAATACATCAAATGTAACATAAAGACTATAATTACTAGTATGATTTTGACAGTATTCTTTCATAATTTGTAAGAAATGTCTCATGATAATGCAAGATGTTGGTGGAGGGTTGATGTATTGGACCCCTGTATGATGTTATGAATGTTTGCTTTCTAAGTTCACAACTTTTATTATACATTTATTGTTTATGTATGTTCATTTATAAATGATATAAAAATAATAATCATATTCGGGTGGTTTGGGGGAAAATATTTTGATTAGTAGTACTATTTTGAGGATGCTCTTTAATTAGAAAAAATGTTAAACAGCAATGCAAGGTATTAGTGGTTACATGAGATGTGAGAGCCCTGTATTATGCTATGTATATTTCTTTTGTAAGTTCACAACTATTCCTATACCCTTAGGTTTATATATGTTTATGTATGAGTGATATACTTCAATAAATTTAAAAAATAATTTGATTATGTTATCAAAACTAGCATTTTGGAGATATTTTTTCTGAAAAAAGAAATCTGAATTTCTTACAAATACTTGTGTTAATTGAAATAAAACTTTATTAAATGTTTTTAATGTCATCATAATTTGTTAATTTATTATTGGAAAATATTTTTCAAATCTGAGGAATTTCTAAGACACATTGACTTTCTATAAGATATTGAACATTTGTAGTTTTCATTTCGATGATAATAGAAATAATTCATTTAAGCATACTTTGGATCAACTTGTGTCAGTATGTGCATTTGCTTTTATGATTACAGTCACATTGGCACCAAGGAGTTATCTTAAGTGGAAACTCCTCAGCTGGTACTGAACATTTCACTGGGGTTTTCAGACTTCTCAGACATTTAAATGGAGTCATGCTTATTAGTTAGAGCACAATTATTAGTAACACCCCCTTTTATAGTCAATGCTCCTCAGGTTGCATAATAAATTATATGGCTGACCTGCTTTTTACCCATAATAACTTTTCACTGCTAAGTGAAGAGGACTTGAAGTATAGCATATACATAGCATATATTACTATAATTATTGAAATTTTGTCAATTTTTAAAATGATCTCATTAAAATAACTTTAGGAAAATCTTCCAAATTTTTCTGTTATTTCTTTAAAAAGTAATATGTTTACTATTCAGACCCTACATAAATAGTTTTTCATCTTTAATTTGTTGTAATGCAAACTTGAAAGCATCAGATAAGGTCTGAAATATATTTCTGAATTTCTGATACCTAATTTTTTTTATTTTGATGAGAAATACAGGAAGATCATAGGTCTTATGGCTTTTAAGTCTGGGATAATTGGTATTAGTGTTGTATATATATTTGGAGATTTATTCATGAAAGCAAAGTATAGAAAGAAAAATTCCAGTTAGTGACCTGTGAATTAAGCCCAAAGGAAAAATATAACCAAAGAGTGAAACAAGATATTAACAAGTAAGGAATGACCAAATATGTCAGGGAACAATGTAAGAAGCACAGATAAAGAGAGAAATAATTAGCCCAAGGTAAATTATAATATTAATATACTGATGCTCATGGCTATATTTATTTTTTCTTTTAGTGGATTTCATGCTTTATTAAACTTGAGTTAAAGGAAACATCACATAATCAGGGTGTGTAATGAGTAGCAGAATGCTTTTCAGATCATTTGCTTCCCAATCAGAAATTTTTGGGGGGCCCACACTTCCCTTAAGGCATTCTTGATTTCCATGTCTCAACATGTAGATCAGAGGGTTGAATATGGGGGCAATGATGGTGTAGAAAAGTCAAACACTTTAACTTCTTGAAAAGCTGTGGTTGGTCTAATGTAAATGAAGAGAACAGGCACAAAGAACAGAACCACTGTTATGTGAGACTACAAGTGGAAAGAGCTTTGCTATGGCTTTCTGCGGTGTAAAACCTGATAGTGTATAATACCAAAAGGTAAGATTTCATCAAGACAATAAATGTCACCAAACCCATCATATCTTAACTGTCAATGACTAGGATTCCCACTTTGTCTGTGACAGTGCAGGCCAGTTTCAGCAAAAGATATATATCACAGTAGTGATCTATCTCATTGGGACCACAGAATTGTAAATTGATGGGGAGGAGACACTGGAAAAAGGAATGCAGAAATGCCCCAGCACAGCAAGCAATGACAAGTGCATCACACCTCTGCTTGCTAAGGATGACAGTATAGTACAGGGGCTTGCAGATGGCCACATAGCAGTCATAAGACATCACTGTAAGGATGAAGACCTTGATGCTGCCAAACAAGTGCATGGTTAAAAGCTGTGACATGCAGCTAGTATAAAAAACAGTGTTTCTTTCTGTCACCAAGTCTGCAATTGAGTTGGGTGTCACCTTTGAGGTATAATATACACCTAAGTGAGCAAGGTAAATAAGGAAGAAATACATAGGCTAATCAATAAACTGACTGAATGTGATAATCATTATGAGCAAGTATCCCATCCAAATAGCTATGTAACAAAATAAGAGTAATAGAAAGCACAAATATTTAATTTTCTTTTTCTGGGAAAGTCCCAACAAATAGAATAAATTCAGTGGCATTATTGGTGGCTTCCATGATATAATGCAGTTGATGCTCAAAAGGTTTACATGAACAAAACAACATGTCATCTTCAGAAATATTAATAAGCTAGGTATTGAATCAGAGTGAGTATTGTAGTAATAAATTATTTTATTTTATAATCCATCCTATAGTATTTTTAAAAGAAACTAAATTTATATAAAAAGATTATATAATAATAATAATAAATGTATACATAATAATGAGTAAAGAAGGCTTCTTGTAAGATGAAGCTAGAAAAAGGCACACCTGAGAAGGGATCTTGGAATTCATTGGACTTCAATTATTTATTTTTTTAATAAACAAAGGATAACGTGGGTTGATGAAAAATTATGATTTCCTTGTTTATCCTGTTATTATTAACGGTGACTGAATTACTTATATTGGAAACAATTATTTCATAAATATTCCCAAGAGTATTTTTCAGAATATTACTTTTATTAGTATTTCTATAATCAGATAAACCATAGAAGTTATTTTATAGAAATAACCTGAGTTTATATCATGGATTCATTTGATTTAATTAATTTACCCATATGTGTTGTTAGTTATAAGCACAACTTTATTCCTTTCCAAGGGTTTAAGATCATTTTAATATTTTGTTCATATGGCCTTGAAGAACCTGATTCTTACAGGAAACAATGCCATAAATTGCACTTTGAAAATTCCATTAATTAATGAAATAAGAATTTACATTTCCAACACTTGCATTTTATTTCCAATAACTTTTTTGGTTAAGGAAATATTCCCAAGATCCTAAATTTCATGTTTAACTGAATTATAGAGAGAGCATGTTAACAGGTTCTATAAGCAATAGTTTTACACTAACACAAATTCACCAGGCATGTCTACAGTCAGGTTTCTTCACTTCGTAATCCCTCCTATTCTTAATCTGTTCACTAAAATAATAATACACTTGCCTTCTGTATAACATGTGACATTTCAAAAGCTGAAATCAATGCATGAAATAAGAGCTTCAATATACTGATAACAAAATAAAGACAAAATTATTTATTCAGCAAATATTTTGAGTTTCTACTATGTAACATGCACCATGCTAGGCAGCAAGAAGGGACTTTTAGACTTTTTAGTGGAAAATCTTGCCACTCATGGTAGTTACATTACAAGAGAAAAAGACATTTCAGAAATAAAATAGAATTCCATTATTTTCTCTGCTCAAATTTAGCATGAACTTGAGGGATACTACATAACTATTCTCTGTTTGTTACAAAGATTTATACAGTAAATCGATGAAAAAATAAAAATTATAAGTTATATTTCTTAATGGGCTTAATCATTGTTTCTCCCCTAATTCTGCTCAAAGCCTATAAAAATCCTGGAAGTTAGAGTCAACATGGATATGTAGGAAGCATTAACCACAAAAGATTATTCCAAACAGGAATGTTTATATTTATATCTTAATCATCCTTTTTACAAAATATTAGATTAGACTATGTAATAATTTTATTTTAAACTATAAATCAACTCTGCTATTTATTACTTTGTAAGACTTGGGATTCAGCCTTTCACTACATTCTTTAAATAAAGTTTTGTTAATAATTTAATCCTCTATTTTTTAGTACATTTGAAGGATATTTGGGGTAACATCCTGGTTGTTCCCTTTCTATTTGCACCCAATAAATAATTTAGGACAGGACACCTGTTGAGGGATTACACTTCAAGCCATCAACTACACTAAGTGCTCTCTCATTCTGAATAATAAAGACCCCTAATAACAATGCACACACTGTTCTCCGTGAGTTCAACAGAGGTATTCTGTCCCAATTTTAATTATTCTTTGGGCCTTTGCAATTCATTCCACATACCATGGCTGGTAAAGGTCTCTAAACCGTTGGTTCCTTATATTTTACCAATGCTCAAAAGACACTTGCTGCTCCACCTCTAGAAAGCTTTCCTTGACTCTTTAAACCTATGGAAATCTTTATCTCCTTTAACAGTCACTAAAATACTCCCAAATATCTCATCAGTTTCTCACTTTGAACAGTCAGAAAATTAATTCTTATTTAATTTCTCTGAGGCATTTTTAAGACAGCAACAGCACCTTGTATTCTTCTTGTCATTCAAATTTAGTCAAATTATCGGTACAGAGTTTGAATTCAGACAAGAGACCAGAGAAGCGTCATGGCCATATAATCTGGGGCAAGATAATAATTTTACCTGACACCAGTTTCTCTTCTTTTAATTTGTGCATTTCTAATACCAATGTCCCACAGTTGTTTATGTTAATTTAATAGGCACATGTATAGTGTGCAATAGGTATCAATCTCTTCTTATCTCATTGCCTTTCCTTACATTGCTATGTATACATTACATATATGATATGTAGTAGCAATTCTCATCATTTTCCACATAGTCATTCAAATAATACTTACAAAGAACTAACCATCTTTTTGGCCTTGTTTTGCAAATGAGAGAATCAAATAGTCTTTACAATTTGGATAAATACTGATAGATATACCATGGATATTTTTAAGGTGCATTTTAATCGCTTTCTTATTATCTGGATATTAAAATTTTATTTTCATGTCCAAATATTTCTTGAAATTGTTCTAGGAAAATATTCCTTTTTATGTCTTTCCTGGAACCCAAGTTTTCTCACCCAAGACACTTCTTTCCATAGAGCTTCAAAGTTTTCTCCTGTCACAGAACTAATCTTACTTCCTTCTCTTTACTAATCACCTCATTCTCTTCTTCATCAATTAAATTAATCACATTGATTTCCATGTTAAGGTGTTCTAAATCCATAACCTTCCATGTACTTAATCATCCTGCATACATATCACATATAGAGTAGCAAAAGAGGAAGGGAAAAGCAATGGATTTCTACCCTTTTGCATTTTCTTAATTTCTTCTGAATTTTGCCTATTTTTCCCTCCATTTAAATTTTAATCTTTTGCCTAAAATATTTATTACTCACTTGATTTAACTATCAATTTACTTTTCTTTAATAAAACCATATATAACACTGAATAAAATTGCTATTATTTCCGTCATGAATTTCCCCATGTCATGAAAATATCTGCTTCATTTTGATATCTTCTGAAGGATATGGAACTATTCATTCATACAATTTTTAATATAATGGCATGTTAATATTAAAAACTTTTATTGTTTTTATGACTAATTAAGATATATATATATATCTTAGCAGGATTTTTAAAATTAGTGCTTCCATAATTTGCTAGGCTGCCTTTTGTCAGTTATTTTATTTTTTAACTTGAATTAAAGTTTAAAAAATGTTTGCAAAAGCTTGAAACAAATTCTTTGAACTCTTATTTAAATGCAGTTTTCAGTGTTTAGTATGCAGTCAGAATCAATGTTTAAATTCACTGCTAAAGATTCATGAATTTCACTGTTCATTGAGCCTGTCCTGGTTGTAGGACTTTCCTGTGGTCGTCTTGTTTTTCTGCAGAAAGAAGTAGTCTCTCCTGATTTTTGCAATATGATTACTGACATTTATGTTGAATTCTTTTTCCTATCCAAAAGTTGAAAATCAATTGTGGTCTCAAGGGTGGAAACATACATGTATGTTTTCTGCTTAATTTCCTAGTGACATTTAAATTGGTTTACCTCAGAGATTATAACCCCAAACCTCCGTCTCACTTTTTCTATGTACAGAAAGATTTCCTAAAAGAAAAGATGGTCAAATGGCCTGTTTAAAATGGTGAAAAACATCTCAAGTCTTTAAAGAGTAGTTATAGCAAAATGGATAATCTTCAAACGCTGTGAAATTTAAACACAAACCAAGGTTGCTACTTCCATTCAGTCTTATGATATCAAAATGCATGTACTGTACATTTTAAAAATTCTAATGAACCAGGAGAGTGCAAGGCATGAGATTTGACAAAATGGAAAATGTCAAAGAAGTCTAAGGCAAGGAAATTGGACCCAGGATTTAAATTTTGGTTTGTTTCAGAATTAGTTGTTTTTAATATTTCTCACAGGTTAATTCAAATCTTCCCTATCTCTTACTCTAGCTCTTGCAATGGCATCCAGCTTTGCACATGTTTTTATCTATCAGTACAGGTACAAATTTACTGCACATCCCTTCACAAATAGAAAATTAACAAGTTTTGTTAAACAAAAATTTGCAAGTTTTCCTCTAAATTAAGGTTCTTTTGGGTTACAGGCAATAAATTGAAATAGATAAAGAGATGATTAAACTAGACAGATGAGGGTTAAATCTAATTACATTGTGATTTTAATGTTTATTTCCATGATCACTAAACATATTTTCAGATATTTACATGTGTTCTGGAAATTCTTTCCTGTAAAATGCTTGTTTTCAACTTTGACCATTTTTTAAATGGTTTTTTTACCTTTTATCTCATTGGGAGTGTCTACATATTTTGGACACTGAGTTAAAACCTTCTTCCAGTTTAAGGATTTTTTTTCTTCACTATATTATAGAGTTTAACAAACAAACTTCTTAATTTGAAATATTAGAAATCCCAATTTTTACAGTTATCTTTTGTTTTATTTAGGCATTCCTTCATAATGATGACAGGATAAATATATTCAGTTATAAATTTTTTCAGGGAGGTAGTTTTGCTTTTAAGTTTAAATACATAATATATTGGGATGTGAATTTTTATATTCTGTGATATGAGAATAAATTTCCTCTTTTCTTTCCTCTAAGGAAGATGTGATTTTCCACTATGAATAACTGATTATTATTAGCTATTATCTGCCTACTTATCTTCAATTTCCTCAGTTTCATATATCATGATCATGCATGAGAATGTTTGCAAGCTATTTTTGTTATAATGAATTAATTTTTCTGTTCCTGTGCTAATATCGCATTGCTTTACTCATAAATTATAAGTGATGATATTCATGAGGACTAATATCCTTCCCTTCTCTTTATCTTTCTGGCTTCTCATGGTTTAATGCCATTTGACATTCCACATATATTTAGAAAAAGGTCAATTAGTTCCACGAGAAATACTTCTCAGACAGTAACTTCAATTGAACTGAATCTAAAATCCAAATTATGGAAAAATGACTTCGAGTCAATATATCTCCCTATTAAGAAGAAGGTACAGCAATCCCCTATTTCCTAAAGTCACTATCATATCTTTTAAAGAAAGTTTATAATTTTTATATATACTGTGATATTCTCTTCTGAGTACTTTAAAGCATGTTTTTTTTCTTTTATAAAGTGTATTTTGTAAAGATTTATTTTCTTTTGATGGTTCATATATAGAAATCTTTGAACCAAGCCTTGCTGCCCAATGCAAACAAGACTCAATTCTAAGACTCACGCTTTTGAGAAAAGGAAGAGATTTATTTCAAGTTCAACCAATTAGTGGTTAGGTGGTAAGGCTCAAGGCTACAATCACCCTGACATGATGGCTAAGGGAGATTTTATTGGGATAGGAGGTGGCTGTTGCTATGGGGAAGTTTAGGACAAGCTCCAGACTGAATTTCCCTTAATGAAAGATCTCTCACATTGGATTTGTTTATGATGCCCCCTGATTCATGCAACTTTGGTTCTGAGGGGGGTGATATTTTGTTAGTGTCTCAGAAGTCATCTAAGGATGCCATTCTATACTTCTGGACATGCTGAGGTTATATAATTTTCAGTTGGCCACTTGGAAAACAAACACAAGAAGAAAACTTAGATAGGAAAAATTACAAA